>JAPVLO010005207.1:0-11279 GCA_027257055.1 Cephalopachus bancanus | reverse complement strand
TATTTATGTAGGGCCAGGCGCGATGACTCACACCTGTAATCTCAGCACTGTGGAGGCCAAGGCCAGAGGATTGTTTGAGACCAGCCTGGGCAATTTGCAAGATCTCGTCTCTACCAAAAAAAAAAAAAGCTGGAAATGGTGGCACACACCTGTAGTCCCAGTTACTGGGAGGCTGAGGTGAAGGATCGCCTGACCCCAGCAGGTCAAGGCTGTTGTGAGCCTTGATTGTGCCACTGCACTCCAGCCTGGGCAATGGAGCGAGACTCTGACTCAAAGACTCTGGAGACAAAGGTCTTTTATTTGTTGTTTTCTTTTCTTTTCAACGTTATGCATTTCTTCATGACATCGTTTCCCATTCTTCAGTTTTGGATTCGATTTCCCTATCTCCTGCTCTTTGACTCTCCGTGCACCATTACCATTTGTGGCTGTTCCCAGGTTTCTGACTGTGTCCACATTCCTAGAGAAGCAGACTGATGAGAGGAGTGGCTTTCCGTGCAGACCAAGAACGGGACCTTACAAAGAGGGAAGCTGCCATTTGATTGTCTTTGGAGCCCTAAGCAAGGGTATTGGGCTGAGCAGACAGACCCCAGCACCTCCAAGTCCTGGGGGAGTGGATGGTAGTGCATGTTCTTGTAGACCCATATCCTTCCTTTCTGGTAGCGTTGAGTCCTGTTACTCACCCTTGACCAACACTCAGAGGTCTCCCCCTAAGCCAATATTGCAGTGTGTTTGGTTTCCTGTGACAGGGCCCAGAAGAGGACGCTAGGGGCCAGGCATCCCAGCCCCCCCCCTTCCCCCTCCTCTTTCGCTGGGTTCGTTCATTCTTGAGGTGTTGACTGTCGCCTCTGCGCTGCCAAATGTGCTTCCATCCCTGTCTTCCCTCCTACGCTTTTTAAATCCAGACACCAGCCAGGCATGGTGGCTCAGCTTGTAATCCCAGCACTTTGGGAGGCCAAGGCAGGAGGATTGCTTGAGCCTAGAAGTTTAAGACCAGCTGAGCAACCTAGCGAGACCTCGTGTCTGAAAAAATTTAAAAAGCAGCCAGGCGTGGCAGTGCATACCTGTGGTCCCAGCTGCTCGGAAGACTGAGACAGGAGGATTGTTTGAGCCCAGGAGGTCGAGGCTGTGGTGAGCCTTGATTGTCCCCCTGCACTGCAGCCTGGGCAACAGAGAGACATCCTGACTTAAAAAATAAATTAGATAAAAAGACAAAGGAATTTTTTTTTTTGAGTTGGAGTCTCACTCCGTCGCCCAGACTGGAGTGCAGTGGCCGCTCGCAGCCACCGCGGCCTCGACCTGCTGGGCTCCGGCAATCTTTCTGCCTCAACCTTCCAAGTAGATGGAACTACAGGTGCTTGCTACCACGCCCAGCTAATTTTTGATTTATTGTAGAGAAGAGGTCTCACCAAGTTGCCTGGGCGGATCTTGAACCTGCGGGCTCAGGTAGTCCACTTGCCTTGGCCTCCCAAAGTGCTGGGATGACAGGCTGAGCCAACTGAGCCAGGCCAACAAAGGAATTCTTTATTTTGGTTTAGAGACGGAGACTCACCATGTTGTTCAGGCTGGCCTTGAATTCCTGGCCTCAAGTGATCCTCTCACCTCAGCCTCCCAGAGTGTTAGGGTTCTAGGTGTAAGTCACCGTGCTGGCTAAGACAGAGGAATCTTATTTTGTCCTTCTTGAATCCCAAATCCTCCCTTACCTCCCTCACCTGGAAGACTGAGGTGAGTGAATTGCCTGAGCCCGCGGGTTCGAGACCCACCTGGGCAACTTGGCGAGACCTCATCTCTACAATAAATCAAAAATTAGCCGGCTGTGGTCGCGCGTGCCTGTAGTTCCAGCTACTCGGAAGGCTGAGGCCGAAGGATCGCCGGAGCCCAGCAAGTCGAGGCTGCGGTGGCCGGGAGTGGCCACTACACTCCAGTCTGGGCGACAGAGTGAGACTCCAACTAAAAAAAAAAAAAAAAGAAACTAAAACTCAAAGTAGCTATATATCTCGCTCAATGTCACATAGCCAGTGGGGTAGGAGAGCTTGGATTTTGTCAGTCTTTACACACACTAAAATTTATCCATCCATCATGAAACAATGCAGGATTGTAAATGTAAGAGTTACTCACCTTTATAAAAATCATCTGTAGTTTCTGAGGCAGTAGAAGGAACAGTGGATTCATGTTCTCATAAGTGGGACCCGAGTATTCATCACAGTAACCCAAGGAAGGGATCGGCAGTCGTGGGACACTGTTGGGGGGGGGAGACACGTAACAACACAAAGCGTACCTGACCCTAACCCAGGGAAGTGAGGGCCAACTGGAGACCCAAACTTCACCTGCATGTATATTACTTATGTGCCAAATCCTGACTTGTACCCACATCTTCACAATATAATACAGAAAAAAGAAAAGCAGTGGCTTTAGTATTAAAGACCTGGGTTGAAGTATTGTTCAAGCCATTTCTAGCTAACCCAATTCATGTCAAATTGCTTACTGCCTCTGAGCCTTTTTTTACCTTTAAAATGGGAATAATGGGTGGGGGGGGGACGCCTCTTATCAACAAGGGTAGCTGCATAATGAACATCTGTATACCTAACCCTGAATTGTCCCCCACATCTTTAAAATTAAAAATTAAAAAAAGAGAAGACCAAAAGGTAGTTCTCAGTGTAGCTAGAACAGCCAAGGGGGGTGGTGGAGAAGTAAGCTTGCCATCACCAGGAGACTGTCACTCCAGTGTGTTATGTGTCCCCCCCTCATCTGCCCCCAACGACGTCCCACTTCCCGGCTTGGCAAGAACTCCCATAACATCAGGCATGCTCATACTTTTTTTTTTTTTTTTTTTTGAATTGGAGTCTCACTGTGTCGCCCAGACTGGAGTGCAGTGGCCGCTCCCGGCCACTGCAGCCTCGACCTGCTGGGCTCCGGCGATCCTTCCGCCTCAGCCTTTCAAGTAGCCGGAATTACAGGCATGCGCTACCACGCCCGGCTGATTTTTTAATTTATTGTAGAGAAGAAGTCTTGCTGCCCAGGCAGGTCTCGAACCCGCAGGCTCAGGCAATTCACTCACCTCAGCCTCCCAAAGGCGCGGGATTACAGGCTGAGCCACCGAGCCTGGCATTTTTGATTTATTGTAGAGATGAGGTCTCGCCAAGTTGCCCAGGCGGGTCTTGAACCCCTGGGCTCAGGCAATCCACGTTCCTCGGCCTCCTAAAGTGCTGGGATTACAGGCTGAGCCACCGAGCCCAGCCATGTTCATCCTTAAATAACATAACACTCACAAACGTAACATTAAAGGTCAAGTAAAAATTTTTTTTAAAGATGGAGATGGTTGTAAGAATAATAGAACATATCATATGCCGTGTGGGGAAGCGCTTTATAAATTCTGTACAAATATGACCTGACACCCAGTTTTTCATTGAGTTTACACTGGTGGACACACCTCAAAGACCATATTCTGGCAAGTCCTTTTAGTTTTTTTTCACAATACCGTACCTCAACTTCTTCACAAACAAATTAGAGACATTTTACTTTAGGTCTGAAGAGTCAGTGAATTCACATTTAATATCACCCATCAAGTGCAGCATTTAAAATGTCCTTAAAAGTTGGAGAGTTCAGACTCCTAGGCCTCCTGAAGGTCCTGCCTGAACGGAAATTAGCATCTTTGGTGCAGGCTAAACTGGGTCACCCTGTGAGTGAAAGGAGCTTGTGTCACCCGGTCCCAGGGCTCCTTGGGCTTTTGTGGGGCTGTAAACATAGTGCTCTTCTCTTCCCCACTGCTCTCATGCTGCTTTTGTTACCTGAGGGTTCACTTTGCAGCTTTGGTTTTCTGCGGCCTATCACTTGTCTTGATAGAATGTCTCCCATCCCAGTACTCACCAGGCCTGACCCTGCTTAGCTAGACTGGCTACTGTTGAGTCGCCGTCAATGGAGTGGCTTCCTGGGGGCAGCCCAGCTGGGATGAGCATGGACATCATCTTGACAAAGTGATTTTGGCCAGGGTATTACAGGATTTTATGGTCTGCAATGCCAGGGTACCAGCTGAATCGCTCCGGGTACCTGCTGATTAAAGGAGGTTTTGTTTCATGGGTTGGTCGAGTTTGAACTTATCGTTTGTGGGGTGACAAGTTCTTAGTGAGGAATATCACACGTACTCTATGTCTTCACCTTAAAATTTCATTTTAAAACAGTTTCATCTTTGTAAAGAACTGTATGGAGGGGGCCAGAAACTATTCCTGGTGAAGGGATAGAGACCAGAGAAACACATAATCTGCCTTCCTCAATCACGTGACTTCGTGTGAAAGGTAAACTTTATTTTATGTATTTGTTTTTGAGTTGGGATCTCACTCTGTTGCCCAGGCTGGAGTGCAGTGGCATGCTCATGACCACAGCCTTGACCTCCTGGGCTCAGGCGATCCTTCTACCCCAGCCTCCCGAGTAGCTGGGACTATTGGCATGTGCTACTGTGCTTGGCTAATTTTTGGATAGAAATGTGACTTCTCATTCTATTGCCCAGGCCGGTCTCGAACACCTGGGCTCATGCGGTTGTCCTACCTCAGCCTCCCAAAGTGCTAGGATTATAGGTGTGAGCCACCACACCTAGCCTCTTTTATTTTATTTTATTTTTTAACTGGCAGGATCAATTAGGTGAGAAAGGCAAACTTTACACAGATAGTTAGGCTCACAGGACATGAAGACAGCAAACTGGAAGTGAAGGGTTTGGGGGGCTGTAATCGGCTGCTGTGGGGTCATCAGCCTGGTGCCCCTCTTCTAGGAATGCCGTCTTACACCCAGTCACCCACATGGTTACTGTGAGTGCAGCTTGACCCCAGGCTGGTACGAGGATGAGTTCCTGCCACGCTGGGCAAATAACTGTTCCTCCCTAGGAGTTTCTGAAATGAAACGGAGGCAAGGAGGCCAAGGAATGTGTCAACACAGCCATGTGAAAGTATGGGTACTCGGAGAACCCACAATTCTCATCACAAGGCCTGGGGGAGTAGAGGAAGCCACAGCTGGTGAATAGGAGACAGGGACTCCAATACACAGAGGTTTGCATCCCAGAGATGGGAGAGGGTTCTGGCAGCGTTGGGGTTTCCAGTTAGAGTTCTGAGATCCAGCTGGGATGCCCAGAATCTTTATAGGAAATGTCCCTCATTTGTTTAAGCAAGTTTGGGTTGAATTTCTGTTGCTTTATCCCCGAGTAGGTTTTTTTCCATACAATTGTGTGTATAACACGGGACCCAACCTACATGAAGCGATCGAGAAAGCCACTTGCAATGTATTTGCACAACAGTGTCATAATCGTTGGTTAGATTCCGAGGAAAGCCCATAAATGATCCTGGACCCCACAGTGTAGCTGAAATGGACTGATTTCTCCTGGAAATGGATTCATTCATTCATATTAAAGGTCTGCTATGTTTGAGGGACTGTGAGAAGGGAACAGTGACTGTCCTGCGCTGGGCCTTTGAGGAGGTTTTGCTCTCCTGAACCACTTGCTGACACTGTCACCTGCTTTGTCATTTCCTCCTGGGTTCTGGTTATATTTTGGGAGAAGGAGACTTTGGTGGGCTAGTCTGGGAAGCTGGTCTCCATCGGACATTATTCTGTGGTAAATGAATATTCTAGTTTGCAGAGGAGGAGAATTCGTGCCCTTTTGGCCACAGCATTTCATGGATGCAAGTAATATTTATCGACTACCTTGTACATGTCTGGCACTGTTCCAGGCTTTGAAAAGAGAGTCATGAGCGACACAGAAAAGTCCCTGCTGTCATGGAGCTTAAGCTTTAGTGTTGGGTGGGGAGAGATGGGCATTAGGCAATGAACACATAAATGAACAAGATTGTTTAGCTCAGGCATGTTCAACCCGCGGCCCGTGGGCTGCATGCGGCCCCGGACAGCTGTTAGAGTTGCGTGGCCCCAGAAAATCTCTTGTTTTTTAATTTTTAATTTTAAAGATGTGGGTACAATTCAGGGTTAGGTATACAAATGTTCATTATGCAGGTAACCTGGTTGATGAGGTGTGCCCCCCTCCCCTGACAGATTCCCACTACTGCCAGTCCTTTTCGTATAGTATTACGATGATTGTTCAAGGTCAGCTTATGAGTGAGAACACGTGATACTCAGTTCTTTGTTTCTGTGAAAGATCACTCAGTATGATAGACTCTAAGTCCGTCCAAGTTGCTGTGAAGTTCATGACTTTGTCCTTCCTTATGGCTGTGTAATATTCCATCGTGTATATGTACCAGTCTTTTAAAAATCCAGTCTTCTTTTGATGGGCAGCAGGGTTGATTCCATGTTTTTGCTATTGTGAACAATGCCGCAATAAACATACGTGTGAAGGTATCTTTTTCATAGAGTGATTTGAGTTCCTCTGGGTATATTCCCAGTAGGGGGACTGTGGGATCGTATGGAAGGTCGATTTTTAGATCTTTTAGGAATTGCCAGACTGTTTTCCACAGAGGTATTAGTTGACACTCCCACCAACAGTACAGAAGTGTTCCCTTTTCGCTGCATCCTCTCCAGCATCTGTTGTTTTTTGGGTGATTGATGATGGCTGTCCTGACTGGAGTAGGTAGCACCTCAGTGTGGTTTTGATTTGCATTTCTTTGATGACTAGTGAGGGTGAGCATTCTTTCATGTATCTGTTGGCTGCTTGTATGTCTTCTTTTGAGAAGTATCTATTCATATTTTTGCCCACTTTGTAACGGGGCTGATTGTTTTTTTCTTTTCGGCATGTTTGAGTTCCTTGTAGATCCTAGATGGTAGACCATTGGCAGATATACAGTTGGCAAATATTTTTTCTCAGTCTGTGGGCTGTCTCCCTGCTGTGTTGATGGTTTCTTTGGCTTTGCAGAAGCTTTCTAATTTGATAAGGTACCACTTGTCTCTTATCTCTTATGGCATGGGCACTTGGGGTTTTGATCAGGAATTGGTTGCCAGTCCCACAAAATCTTGTTTGTTTGTTTTTTTTAGTTAGAGTCTCACTCTGTTGCCCAGGCTGAAGTGCATTGGCATGCTCACAGCCACCCCAGAGTCGACCTGCTGGGCTCAGGCGATGCTTTCTGCCTCAGCCTTCCAAGTAGCTGGAACTACAGGCACATGCCTGGCTTGTTTTTTGATTTATCATAGAGACTAGGTCTCACCAAGTTCCCCATGCTGGTCTCGAACCCCTGAGCTCAGGCAATCCTCTCACGTCAGCCTCCCAAAGTGCGGGGATTACAGGCTTGGGCCACCGTTCCCGGCCTCACAAAATCTTTGAACATCAGGTGTTTTTTAGCGTTTATTTTCTTTGTGACCCCATGCGTAGTTTCGTTTTTGAAGTTCACAATCACGCCTCATCCATGACATTCCTCACACATCTGTGAGCAGCTGTTTTCAATTACGAAGCACACAAAGAGCAAAATCCAAACAAACACTTATGACAGGCACCTTGAGAACTAATTGCGACCACTTCCATCGAGCCAGACATTGACCGATTAGTTATACAAAGACAAGGTCGAATTTCCCACTGGTTTTATATCGTTCTCATTTTTCTAAGCATTATCATAAAAGATAAAACAATAAAAGAAGTCTATATGGTGAATATACGACAATATATAATTTATGTGCTGCCCAAGACAATTTCTCTTAGTGACAAGTGCCATGAGGAAAACAGAGGACTCGAGGAGGAGGGTGACAGTGGAGGTGGAGAGTGACCACAGGTCAGGGAAGGTGTCACTGAGGAGGGAAGCTTTCAGCCGACACGCACCCGACTCAGGAAAGAAGGTTCTCGGTGCTTCCAGGAACGTGCCTCCCGCTTCCCCACCAACTCTGAAACGGAGGGCGCCTGCCAGTCTTGGGCCTCAAGGAATCGTCTTTTTACCTATGGGAGTCAGCATGGCAGAAACCCGTCCCATCTGGTACCATTTCCATTAGCCACAAGTGACTGTTGAGTGCTACATGGTGGCTAGTCCAAACGGACATGTTCTGTAAGTGTAAAGTTTTGTATGAAAAAAAGAATGTAAAAATTGTCAGTATTTTTATGTCAATTACACGATGAGTGCAAATATTTTGGATGCTTTGGTTATATAAAATATATGTTATCAAAATAAATTTCACTTGTTTCTTTTACTTTTTTTTTTTTTTTTTTTAGTTGGAGTCTCACTCTGTTGCCCAGGCTGAGTGTGATGGTATAATCATGGCTAACTGCAGTCTTGACCACCTGGGCTCAAGCAGTCCTTCCACCTCAGCCTCCCAAGTATCTGTGACTATGGCCTGGCTAATTTTTAAATTTTTATTTTATTATTATTTTTATAGAGGCGAGGTCTCACTATGTTGCTGAGCTGGTCTCAAACTCCTAGGCTCAATCCTTCTACTTCAGCCTCCTAAAGTGCTGGGATTACAGGCGTCAGCCACTGAGACTGGCCTCTTTTTACTTTTTTAATGTGACTACTGGAACATTAAAAATGACATGTGACTTGTATTATGTTTCTGTTGACAATGCTGATATGGATGAATTAGTGGGTGCTTTGGAACCAGTCTGACATGGCTTTGAGTGCAACTAGGTCCACTACTTATTGGCTTTTTGTTGCAATTTCTGTGCTTGTTTGCTTTTCTTTGGGCAGTTTATTTGGTTCTCCTTAATCCTTTCTTCTCTATCGAGTGGGGCTTGTAACACTACCTCATAGAGTTGTCTAAGGATTGAGCCAGATTTCGAGTGACCTCTGTGTGCCAGACACTGGGGAATCATTCACAAATATTATCAGTTCCCTTTGCCCAATTCCTGATGTGTCATAAGCTGGTCCTACCTCTCGTGGGTACCTGGGGATGTGTTTGAACTCAAAGAGGAATTGTGTCGAGAAACACCTTTGCAGGTGCATGGCATTCTATTAATTTGCATTTTTGCTTTGTTCTTTTCACTTAAGGTGTGTGAGTTCTTTATTAGATGATGAAAACAATTATTTCCATTTTACAAAGAAAGAGATGACATGATAGCCAAAGTGGCCCTGTAGACTTCCCTGGGCAGTGGAGCCTGACCTTGTGTTTCCTGCCCTCAGGCTGACTTCCCTGACCTCCAAGGCTGTCCTCTTTCTCCGCCAGGCAGGTGAGTCCTTCCACCAGAAGTCCTGAATAGGAAGGTTGGTGCCAAGTTCCATCTGAGATCTCCAGTGCCAAAGCGATGCCTTATCTTCAGAATGTTTTAGATACTCTTGTTCTACAGAAGTGACAATATCAGAGTCCTGAGGACTTTGTTTATGCTTTGAGAGATTAGGTAACCAGAGGCCCTTCTGGCCCAAGGCCATTTTAGATAGTGATCGGGTGGAAGAAAATGCTGATGCCTTTTATTTTGGCAGAAACACAAAGGCCTCTCCTTCCCAGGTGGTCTCTGTTTTCCTGCTAGTGATGTCTGTGCCCCAGCTGGCAGTTCCTGGACTTCAAATGGGGACACTGGCAGTCTTGACAAATTGGCTTGAATAAGGAAGCTTTAAAGTGGTATCTCTTGGAGGACTTAATATGGGGTGTCCCCCTCTGTGGACAGTCACCACAAGTCAGTGGCGTAGCATGGGAAGATTTGCTTAAACTTTAGTTCAAGTAATATGTATGGCGTCCCAAGTTAGAAAAAATAATTTGCTGCTTTATTAAATATCTGAGGGATCTGGAAATTATATGAGAAAGAAAACAATACAGAACGCGGTGACATCTGGATTGGTTTACATAAATATTTTCTTCTGGTAATTGTTTCTTTGGAATCCTTGCTGTCTCAACAGGCGTATGCCTTCTTCCCTCACAAGTCACAATCATGTTGCGACCCTACCCCATCGGCCAGTGCTATTTAGCTGAAAATGTAGACATAAGAAAATGTAGGCCTGGTGCGGTGGCTCACACCTATAATCCCGGCACTTTGGGAGGCAGAGGCGAGAGGATTCCCTGAGCAACATGGTGAGACCTCATCTCTACGATAAACAAAAAAATTAGCCAGGTGTGGTGGTGCATGCCCGTGGTTCCAGCTACTTGGAAGGCTGAGGGAGAAGGATCACCTGGGCCCACCAAATCAAGGCTGCGGTGGTTGTGAGCTTGCCACTGCACTCCAGCCTGGGTGACAGAGTGAGACTCAGACTCAAAAATAAATAAATAAATAAATAAATAGATAGATAAATAAATAAAAGAAAATATTGAAGGAGTTTATGGAATGAGTCTTATGTATCCTTTTGTATGTATTCCATAATTTCATGTACCTTCATTTTTATACACTTAACAGAATTTTCTATCAGAAATCTTACAAACTACACTTCTACTAATAAAAGCAAAGAAATGTAATTGACTCTGTTAATTCTTGTTTTTAAAAAAAGGGTAAAATGTTTTCAAACTTACGGAAATGTTGTTGCCCATGCACTTACCACATAGATTTAACAAGGGTTAACTTCTGCAATATTTGTTTCAGATATTTCTTTTTCATTTAAACGAAGAAATAGACCACTTCGATGTATTTAAAACTTCTTTTTTTATCCCACAGGGACATATTCACATTTCTTACTCCGTAGCAGTTACTATATATATATGGTGGTGCTGCTGGGCTCCAGTGATCCTTCTGCCTCAGCCTCCCAAGTAACTGGAACTACAGGATTGTGCTACCATGCCCAGCTAATTTTCTGATTTCTTGTAGAGACCAGGTCTCACCAAGTTGGCCAGGCTGGTCTCGAACCCCTAGACTCAGGCAATCCTCTTGCCTCCCCCTCCCAAAGGACTGGGATTACAGGCGTGAGCCACCACACCCAGCCTTTTACCTTTATTTGTGTTGTCTTAAGTCAGAAAGAAATAAAAAGACTTATCAATTCCTCCTATGATTTGCACTTATGGGTTTTTTTTTTTTTTTAAAAGAAATGGCATAAAGATATACCTGGATAGTGAAGGATTTCTTAAACAAGACATTAAAAATATGAATCATAAGGAAAACACTGATAAGTGAGACTGCATCAAAATTAAAAGCATATCATATAGTTTAAATCATATAATGTGTTCATCCTGTAAACGTTTATTACCTTTGATGTGCTGGGAATGCTTCTGGGTTCTGAGGATGCCACGGTGTACAAAAATCCCCGCTCTCCTGCACTTACACTGCAGTGGGATGTTGGGAGCTGGCCACGGAGGCCCACTGAGCGTTAGGGATCAGGAAGGGCCATTGACCCCGAGACCACTAGGATGCGTTCGGGAGCTATTGACCCCATTTCCTCCCCCTTTCTACTCAGCACTAACCAGATTAAGCTCCTGTGAGCTCAAAACATAAAAACTCTGAGACTGGGACGAACACAAACTAA
>JAPVLO010005206.1:0-11378 GCA_027257055.1 Cephalopachus bancanus | reverse complement strand
GTTAAAGGTTTTTAGCATGAAAGGGTGTTGAATGTTGTCAGATGTTTTTTCCACACCTACTAAGATGATCATGTGATTTTTATCTTCCATTCTATTAATGGTATATTAGAACATGATATATCACATTGATTTGTATGTCTTGAATTATCCTTGCATTATAGGAATAAATACCACTTTGTCATGGTGTATAATCCTTTTAATGTGCTGTTGATTTCGGTTTTATAATATTGTTTTGAGGATTTTTACATATATGTTTATCAGGGATATTGGCTTGTGGCTTTCTTTTCTTGTGGTGTGTGTATTTGGCTTTGGAATCAGGTTAATTCTGGCCTTGTAACATTAGACTGGAAGTGTTTCCCTCTTCTAGTTTTTGGGAAGAGATCACAAAAAATTTGGGTATTAATCTTTGACTATTTGGTGTAAAGCCATCTGGTCATGGGCTTGTCTTTTTTTTTTTTTTTTTTTGAGTTGGAGTCTCACTCTGTCGCCCAGACTGGAGTGCAATGGCCGCTCCCAGCCACTGCAGCCTCGACCTGCTGGGCTCCGGCGATCCTTCCGCCTCAGCCTTCCGAGTAGCCGTAATTATAGGCGTGCGCTACCACACCCGGCTGATTTTTTGATTTATTGTAGAGATGAGGTCTCCCTGCCCAGGCGGGTCTCGAACCCGCGGGCTCAGGCAATCCACTCACCTCAGCCTCCCAAAGGCGCGGGATTACAGGCTGAGCCACCGAGCCCGGCGGGCTTTTCTTTGTTGAGAAAATTTTTATTACTGATTAAATCTTCTTTTTTTTAAATTGGTCTGTTCAGGCATTCTGTTTCTTCTTAATTCAGTCTTGGTTGTTTGTTTCTAGGTATTCATTTATTCTGAGTTGTCCAATTTGTTGTCATATAATTGTTCATTATGGTCCCATATAATCTTTTTAATTTTTATTTCTGTAGCATCCAAAAATATCTCCTCTTTCATTCCTGATTTTATTTATTTTCATCTTATCCCCATCTTTGTCAATCTAGCTAAGGATTTGACATGTTGCTTCTCTTTTCAAAACACAAGTCATAGTTTTGTTGATTTTTCTATTGTTTATCTCTATTTTATTCTATTCTGCTCTAGTCTGTATTATTTCCTTCCTTCTGCTAACTCTGAAATTGATATGCCCTTTTCCTAATTTCTAGAAGTATAAAGTTAGGTTGTTTATTTTAGATCGTTCTTCTTTTCAAATGTATATGCTTATCTCTATAGACCTCTCTCTTAGTACTACTTTTGGGTATCCCATAAATTTTGGTGTTTCTGCTTTCATTGTCTTGAAATATTTTTAAATTTCTCTTTTGATTTCTTCTTTGGCCAATTGTTGTTCAAAGTGTTTTGTTTGATGTTCCTGTATTTGTGAATTTTCCCATTTCCTTTTGTTATTGATTTCTGTTTTCATTTCAGCATGCTTAGAAAAGATACTTGGAATGATTTCAATTTTCTTATATTTTTAATACCTGTTCTGTGACATATAATGTGATCTAGCCTGGAAAATATTCCATATGTACTTGAGAAGAATGTGTATTCTGTTGTTGTTAAGTGGAATGTTCTGTGTGACTATTAGAAGCATATAGTCTCTTTTTCAAATCTGTACTTTCCTTATGATAGTCTATCTGGATGCAATATCCATTATTGAAAGTGTTGTATTAATGTCTTATACTATTATTGTATTGCTCCCCCCCTTTATGTATGTCAATATTTGCTTTATCTATTTAGGCATTCTAATGTTTGGTGCCTATATTTGTCATACTTTTTTGTAGAATTGACCTTTTTATTTTTATATAATGTTTTTCTTTTCCTATTGTTGCAGTTTTTGTCTTAGAGCCTATTTTGTCTTAAATAATTATATGAATTTCTGCTCTCTTTTTGTTACCCTTTATGTGAAAGTTGTGAGGACTGGCAGGGCTTGGTGGCTCAGCCTCTAATCCCAACATTTTGGGAGGCCGAGGTGAGTGGATTGCCTGAGCTCCTAAGTTCAAGACCAGTCTGGGCAACTAGCCAAGATCTCGTCTCTACAATAAATCAAAAATTAGCCGGGCGTGTTAACATGTACTTGTAGTTCTGGCTACTTGGAAGGCTGAGGCGGGAGGATCACTGGAGCCCAGCAAGTAGACACTGGGGTGGCCATGAGTGTGCCACTGCACTCCAGCCTAGGTATCAGAGTGAGACTCCAACTCAGACAAAAAAGAAAGTTGTGAGAACTAAAATGAAGTCACCTGTGTTAAACACCCTTACAATGGAGCCAAGGAGGGTCATAAAGGGAGGATTTTCATGCACAGATACCTAATAACAAAAACTATCACAAAAGACTGCAAACATCAAAACTTTGCACTAAGACCGTCACAATCTTACACAAAAATACTTCTGCGAGGACAGCTGCCAGCAACTGCCTGTCCAGCCTCATACTGGCACCACCCTTGTTATTAATCCTTGCAGGCAAGAATAATTGGTTTTTTAAAATTATGTAATCCTCCTCATTCCTTCTTTAAAAACTTTGTCTTCCTTAACTTCCCTGAATACACACATAGTTTATTATGGCAGACATATTTCCATTGTAATGTCCATTCCCAAATAAATATCATTTTCTTTTAGAAAGTCTCTGTCTGTCTGTTATTTAGGCTGACATAATTTGGTGTCCAGAAGTAGGACTGAAACATGTTCACCTTAGAGATCAGCAGCCCCTGAAATTGTGTGAAACCAACAGCACTTTGCATCCTCAGCTTCCATGGTCACCTTTTCTGCTTTGGTGCTTTCCTTTCAAATTCTTTGACTACCTTCCTTTGATAAGTTCTTTTTTACTTTATTCAGGATTTGATTTGGTTATCAGCTTGCCTTAAACAAAAGGATCTTGCATCCCTCTGGAGACTATAAAAGGGTTTTTTTATTTGTTTTGTTTTTGTTTTCTTCCCAAGTCCTTTCTGGCATAAATACATGTTGTTTTTTGTTTGTTTGCTTGCTTGTTTGAATACTCTGGTTTCTATAGATTTTAGGTTTTGTCTGTAAGGCATGTCTTTTTGTGGTGCATTCCTTTTGGGTTCTTTCTACAAGCTTAATTTAATATTTTTTTGGTCTGCTTGCCCAACTCAAAATTTTTGCAAGCACTTTTATTTTGGTTTCTCTTTGACTTGATTATGCATGTCAATACATGATTTGACTTTTTTACTTTTGTTTCCCTTACTTTTTTCTGAACATCTTCTGAGAGCAAAAATAAACACTCTAAATGGTGAGTGTGAGATGGCCAAGTAAAAGCCACTAGAGCAGTTGCCACCATCTAAAAACACTAGACCAAACTCCTGACATTCCCTTATAGAATTTATCAAATTTTCTTTGTTCTTGAAAGATTAATAAGAAATGAAGTGGGATACACAAAATTTTAAAGCACATAAACCCTCTATGAATTTAGGCAGCTATACACTCAAACTTTATGACCCATTCTCATGCACATTTTTAATCACTGGACAAATTACACTAAAGATAATATACAGCCATTAAAAGGGATCATATGAACTCCCTAAACTTATTTTTATTATAACTGAATTAGAAACTGCAACCAGCTATAGAGTTAATATGTAGAGACATCTAAGTTCTGTGTCTATCACTCTATTTTTCTTTTCCTGCCTACTTTCATTCTGCTGACTTTTCTGCTTGTATTGAGATAAACTCACTGATTACAGAATTCCAGCCACGATATTTTTTTAGGTTTCAAAGGGCTTTCAAATTAATGGCTTCACAAATTATAACAACCCCATGACAACCAACAACCTAAACAGTTTCTGGAAATGTATATTTCCATTAATGAATACCTGACTGAAAATAGGTTGAGGGAATAGTTAATTGAAGGACTGATATGCTAAAAGAAAGAACTAAATAAATACATATAAAAGCTAGGCTCTCGGATCAAATAGGTCAAAATCTTAAGCTCAAAGCAATAATATAAGAGATTTTTGTCTGGCATAAAAATGTCGTTGTCTGCCATGCATGTACCAGAAAAAGCAAAGGAATAAACTGCAAATAACTTATTCTAAAATGCTTCTCCACCTACATTGACTATTCAAACAAACCCAACAAAAAAAAGCGGTGTCACTAAAATTCGAGGCTACTTAGAGATTTTGTTTTTCTTATGCAATTCAACCAGTCCCTGCTAAATATAAACATTTAAAAATAATTTAACCCCTAAACCAATTTTTAATGAAAGGGGGGTAAAGGGTTTTTTTTTTAAAAACTTCTTTATCTAAAATTTTGTTTCACAGCCTTCATTAGATTACCTACTGGGGCAAATAAAATTTAGGCAGGCAGGGGTTCTATTTTGCCAGAAATATAATTTGGAACCAACAGTTTTTTATAAACTAGTGAGTTTGTATTATTATATTTTACTGTCTCATGACTAAAATTCAAAAAATGAAACTATAAAATTTTTTTGTGTGTATATATGTTTAGATGTATGTATGCATATGTACATGTATTATATTGTGTGTTGTATCTACATGGTAAACTCTGGTGTAGTTGGTCAGAAATTCCTTACAGAATTGTATTCAGATTAGCTTAGATAAGTGAGTGTTCATACAAATTGTTAAAATATATAGAAATTAGGCCAGGCAAAGTGACTCAAGTCTGTAATCTCAGCACATTGGGAGGCCTAGGCAAGAGGATTGCTTAAGCTCAGGCATCCGAGACCAGTCTGGGCAACTTGGCAAGACCTTGTCTTTACAATAAATAAAAAATAAGCCAGATATGGTAGTGTGCACCTATAGTTCCAGGTACTTGGAAGGATGAGGCAGAAGGATCGCAGCAGGTCAAGGCTGCGGTGGCTGTGAGTGTGCCACTGCACTCCAGTCTGGGTGACAGGGTGAGACTCTGACTCAAAAAAAAAAAACCGCCAGGCTCGGTGGCTCAGCCTGTAATCCTTTGGAAGGCTGAGGTGAGTGGATTGCCTGAGGCCGCAGGTTCGAGACCTGCCTGGGTAGGCGAGACCTCATCTCTACAATAAATCAAAAAAATTAGCCAGGCGTGGGTAGCGCGCACCTGTAATTCCGGCTACTCGGAAGGCTGAGGTGGAAGAATTGCCGGAGCCCAGCAGGTCGAGGCTGCGGTGGCCAGGAGCGGCCACTGCACTCCAGTCTGGGCGACAGAGTGAGACTCCAACTCAAAAACAACAACAAAAAAAAAAACACAAGAAATTAACCCAAATGCCTTTTAGTTCATGGGACTTAAGTCATTGTTGATAAATAAGCTGTTTTTAAATTTTTGGTAAAAACAAAAATAACTTCAAAACTGTCAGCATACATTTTTGTCCAGGTTTACTAGTCATACAGTTTTATATTTGTCTCTGCTAGTTGTTGTGAGTTTTCAGGGTTTGATTCAAAGGTTATAAAACTATAAACCCAACCTAGGAAACAGAGTGATCTTCATTTGTATAACTCTTTGATAGATAAGACTAATTCAGTACTGTTGGTTTAATGATAACACCTGTACCTTCTGAGTTATTGACAAAATACTCATATAAGGCTGTTATCTAGGTGAAGATCTAATATTCGCCATCTTCTGGGAAGATGGCAGCAGAGCCAGTCAGACTATGTGAGTCCCAGTGTGGGTGAGGAAGTGTATGGAAAATTTTGCATACCTGTCTGTGAGTAAGTGAGCATGTGAGTGACTGACTGAATGGGGACTCAGGATCAAGTGGCCAGGAATCTGGTAAAACAGCTAGTGCCACAGCTTCTTTGCATGGACCCTAGTGGCGCCTGGGTGCAGAATCCAAATACCATTTTTTTTTTAAATCAGCAAAGCCTTTCCTGGGAAGAAGTTGCTGGGAGTGACTGCCGGCTCCAGGCTCTGCCTCACCACCACAGCACCTGGCCAGACACTGGTAGCAAGGGTTACAGAGGGAGCACAGCAAGAGAGTCCAGAGCAGAGCCCCACTAGAGGAGAAGAAACAGGCACCCTGCCACCATCTCAAAAACAGCAGGAAAGTGCTCCAGCTTGTTCACCACAGACCAACACACCTGATCTCTGTGATGGCGAGTTAACTACTCAGGGTTTGATTGTGACCCAGAGGGAATATCCTGAAAGCACAAACTCTGGAGGAAAAGGACAAGTGTTGAGTCTTGGAAGCCCCACTCCCTACTCTGATTCAGCCATGGGAAAAAAGATGTGACCAAAAAAGGATCAGGAAGACCCCCAAAGAGATCAGTGGTGAGTCCAGGGCTGACCCAATTCCCTCTTCCCCTGCAGTCCTCTGAACATCAGGCTCACATGGTTGGGGCACAATTGAGTGGGACGAACTCAGATGAAGTCTGGATATCAGCTGCTATAGGAGGACTCTACTCCAGGATAATCCTGGCTGGGTACCCTCCCCCAGTCCCTGTGAAAGAGACAATTCTACACCTTCCCACTGGAGGGGATCCCCCAGACCATATGAGAGTGGGAGGGGAGCCCCAAACACCCCCACTACCTCCTCCTCCTTCCCCGAGTGGGACACTGGGAGATTGTGAATGAGGCCATAACTCTGCAGAAGGACTCAGCTGTGAGCAGCTGAGAGGAACAATTACAGGACCTGCCACAAGAGGACAGGTTGTTTTTTTGGTTTCTTTGTTTTTTAAATTTATTTTCTTTTTCCTTTGTGCTTGAATGTGAATGTGTATTTGAGGGTTTGATCTGGATTCCTGCCCACATGTTTTTCTTTTTCTTCTTCTTCTTTTTTTTCTTTCTTCTTTTGTTTTTCGTTTTCTGCTTATGTGTATATGTGAATGAGTGCTCATTTTTCGGTTTTTTGGTTTCTTTGTTTTGGATTTTTTTTGTTCTCTTTTTTAGTTTAATGTTTAGTTTAATGTTTGTGAGGGTTCAATTTGAATTTATTTTTTGTTTTCTCCATTCTTTTGTCCATTCTGTTTTGGGTGTGTGTGTGTGTGTGTGTGTGTGTGTGTGTGTGTGTGCGCGCGCGCGCGCGCGCGCGCGTGCGCATGCTCAGTTTTCCTGTTTTTTCTTTTTTGCTTGTTTTGCCTTTTTTCCAGTTTGTTTTGGTTTTAGTTTGTATGTGTGTGTATGTTTAATTGTTTTTTGCTTTGGTTTCCACTTTCTTTTTTCTGTGTTTTTTTATTTTTGTACATCATATTTCATTCCACTTTTCTCTGTTCTCTGCATTGCTGTTACTGTATCTTGGACTCGGCAGGTACACACACATATGCATTGCATCATCATATAGAGTGGTAGTAGGGAGTGGGTCTCAGGGAATCCATACCACAACCATGGTGATTTGCAAGTAGTTTTTGAATCCTAGTTCCCCATCCTCCAACTTATTTGATTCTCAAAACTACAAGAGACAGCAAAGCTTCCCACTCACAACCCTGTTTCAAAATAGAACAAATTTAGAGCCCTGATAAGGGAAGAACAGAGGGCTGAACAAACATCAGAAAGGAAAGCCCTCCCACTGCCACTGAATAATGGAACTAAAGAAAAAAGAAAGAGATTTGTCACAAATGAGAAAAAGTCAACAGAAGAACACAGGTAATTCCCAGTGTAACAAGGAAAAAAAAGACCTGAAAAATCACAACTCAGAGCCCAAACAATGAAAGTCAACACTGAAAGGCCCCAGAATACAATAAAGATAAGGGAATGGGTGAAAAGAGTGAATAAGTCTCAAGAAAGACAAGATGCAATACTGAAAGAACTTGTAACAGAAATTTGAGTCATACAATATTTTTTTCCAGGAAACAAATAACAAGATGATAAGCACGGAAAGCAGAATTAATCAAGCAGAAGGAAGAATTTCAGAACTTGAAGACCAAAACATGGAATTAACCCAATCTATAAAAAAAATGGAAAAAAAACCCCAAAAGAAAAAAATAAAGCTTCCAAGAGATGTGTGATTTTATCAAGAGGTTGAACCTATGCCTAACTGGTATTCCAGAAGAAGAAAGGGAAATGGAGAACACCTTGGAGCAAGTATTCCAGGAAGTAATCCAAGAAAACTTTCCCCATCTCACCAGAGATATGACCATCCAAACACAAGACGCAGAGAACCCCCACAAGATATCAAGTTAGAAGAGCAACCCCTAGACACGTAGAAATTCACCACACAAAGTAAGTACAAAAGAAAAAAATCCTAAAACCAGCAAGAGAGATAGGTCAGACTACCTACAAGGGAAAACCAATCAGAATAGCAGCAGACCTATCAGCAGAAATACTACAAGCTAGAAGGGACTGGAATTCAATATTCGAAGTCCTCAAAAATAGACAATGTCCTACCCAGCCAAACTCAGCTTTATCAGTGATGGAGAATTAAAATCCTTCCCATATACCAATCCCTAAAAAATTATGCAGCTTCCAGACCAACTCTACAGGAGACGCTTAAAAAAATATTAAGCAAAGGAGAAGAAAGAAAGAAAAAAAGAATGACCACACACTTCTCAAGAGAAGAGAAGAACACAGAATCAGCAGAGAATACACCACAACAGCAGACTTGAAAACACACATATACATCAACCCCAAAGCTAAAAGAAAACAAAACAAAAAAAAAGCAAAGATAAAACTTTATAAGAACCTCATGACAGGGACAAACAATCACATTTTAATAATCAGACTGAACCTGAATGGACTAAACATGAGTGGACTAACCACTGAAAACACACAGAATGGCAAACTGGATAAAAAATCAAGACAATAATTTACTGCATCTAGGAAACTCATCTCACAATAAGGGATGCACACAGATTCAAAGTTAGAGGATGGAAAATGAATTTCCAGGCAAATGAATCACAAAAGAAGACCAGGAGTCACAATCTTAATATCAGATAAAACAACCTTTAAGCTATCAAAAAACTTAAAAAGATATGAAAGGACACTACATAATGATAAACAATTCAATCCATCAGTAAGAAATATCCATCCTAAACATTTATGCACCCAACACAGGAGCACTAGCATTTATAAAGCAACTACTAAGTAAACTAAAAAAAGATATTGACTCTAACACTATTATAGCTGGGGACTTAAATACACCGCTAACAACCCTAGATAGGTCAGTGAGGCAAAAACTCAACGAAGAGATCTGGAACCTTAACTTGACACCTGACCAAATGGACTCAATAGATATCTACAGAATACTTGACTCAACAACAACAGATTATGCATTCTACTCATTACCACAAGGAACATACTCCAAGATTGATAACATCCTCTGTCATAAGTCAAGCACAAACAAATTTCATAATATCAAAATACTGTCATGCACCTTCTCAGACTACAGTGGAATAAAAATAAATATCACCACCAACAAAATTTCCACAAAACACACAAAGACATGGACACTAAACAGCATGATGCTGAATGATTACTGGGTCAACACAGAAATCAAGACAAAAATTGAAAGATTTCTGAAAACAAATGAAAATGAAGAAACATCTTACCAAAACCTCTAGGATGCCATGAAAACAGTTTTAAGAAGGGAATCTGTATCTCTATGAACACACATCAAGTAAATGGAAAGATCACAAGTTAACAGTCTAACAAATCACCAAAGGGAGATGGAAGGGCAAGACTACTAAAACCCTACCTTTAGCAGAAAAATCCAGATTGCCAAAATAAAAACCCAGATATGGGACATAGAAGACAAAAAGAACTTTGGGAAAAAAAAAAAATTGGTTCTTTGAAAGAATAAACAAGATTGGTGGATCCCTAGCCAGACTGACCAAGAAAAAAGAGAAAAGGCCCAAAAAAACACAATTATAAACGCAAAAATCAAATTACAACTGATTCCAAAGAAATACCAAAGATTATCATAGACTATTATGCACACCTTATGGAAAAAAACTCAATAACCTAAATGAAATGGAGAACTTTCTGACATCACACAACCCCAAGATTGAAACAAGAAGACATTGAGACACTAAATAGACCAATAAAAACCCCAAAGAAATTGATTTTGTCATAAGAAAACTACCTATTAAAAAAAAGTGCTTCCCCCGCCCCCCGGCGCTCCCGCCGCCGCCCGGCCTCCCGCCGCCCCTCCCCAGCGCTCTGGGACAGGTAACTCATCACAACCGGCCCGAGGAGATCCACACCAAACCGCTTAAAGGGAAAGATCTCTGGGATTGCTGCCACATCTCCTGTGTCTGAGATTGTCCTGCCCGCCTGGGGGGGCTTCTGTTGCCTGCTCGGGGCAAGCAGCCATCTTGTTCCTGTCCGTCCCCACCCCCCTGGGGCGAGCAGATGAGATAGCACCACCTGCTGGCGATTCAAGGTAACAACACCAAAATGGGAGAAATAAGCTTGATAAAGACATAGACCAAACTGCTGAAGGGAAAGGGTTTAACTGAACTGTCCTTCCCCGAGACCAGGGGGAATTGACTCTAACTGCAAACTAATTTACCAGCTTGAAAAGAAAAATAGAAATCAGACCTGAAAGGACATTGGACTTTAAAAGAAAGGGCTCAGAGTGTCTTCATTGATTCTATTAGTTTAATGACTTAATTCTATTCCTACTGTATTGTTCCCCTTTTTTTTCTTTTCCTTTTCCTTTTCTTCTCTTTTCTTCTGTCTGTAAACCATGTCTTGATAGAGGAACAGCACACCAATAAGGTGGTTGGATAGCTGGTATGTTTGCATCACTATATGTTTTATTTTTGTTTGTATGAGAGTTGGTTCGACTGTAGCTGTGGTCCATCGTTTTTATCTGTTTCAGTATAGGCCTTCTCTCTATTTGTTGGCACACTCGTTAGTTTCCTCCCCTTTCTCCTCTATCTCTCCACTCCCCCCTTTTAACCACTATCTGCTCCATTCTCTCCCCCCTGCTAACCACATTTTATTTCAGGGAGTAAACCTACAGCCCCACTGCACGGACAGATTCCAGGGTAGTGGGAAGTGGGTTCCACATTATCCACACGCCTGTCAGCAAATACCAGGACCTGCAGACAGATTTTGAATCACAGCTCTCCCCCTTTAAAAACATCTCAAAACTGCAAAAAGGACCCCCTCCAACCTACAGTGCAACTTCAGAATTGAACAAAGTAAAGGACATACATAAAGAATGAGAGATTGAACAAACAGAAGTAAAAACCCAAACCCTTTACCCCTGAATAACAAAATTAAAGAAGATGGTGACGTGGAGGAAGGAAGAAGTAGGGAGGTGGAAAAACCACACAAATGAAGAAAAACCAAAAGAAGAATAAGGGCTTACACAGACCCCCGGGAGATCAGACAATGAGAAAACAGATTCGGAACCAGACAACGAAGAGTCCCCAGAATGACTGGCTACATGCAACAAAACCCCGATATCAAGACATTAATGGAGAGAATTTAAAAAATTTAGGAGAGACAAGAGGAAAATAGGAAGGAGCTGTTGTCAGAAATGACAGCAGTA
>JAPVLO010005205.1:0-11496 GCA_027257055.1 Cephalopachus bancanus | reverse complement strand
AGGTGGCATATGCTCAAATATATTTCTTGTGTGATTGAGTGAATAAACACAGAAACACATGTGGCTGATTCGGGATCAGCAGTTGGCCTCACCTGGGCTGCCACTAGCCCAGCGGCAAGAAGGAAAGGTTGATAGCAGTTAAAGGTATTTCCCTTTGAAAGGCAAGTTGCAACTTTAAAGGCCCGCCCCGGCATCAGGCAGGTTTTGTTTAAGAAAGGCCAAATGGCCCAGAGACTGGCTATTTCATGGAAATGAAAAAGAGTCTTATCTAAAGCCCCCCTTCTGAAGTTGATGGTTTACGATCCTGCAGTTCCTGGAAACCATTTGTTCTTTAAAAAATCTGATTTTGCCGAGTACAACCTTGTAAGATTCCAAAGGAAATATGTAATCACTCAACACGACCCCCTCCCTTACCTAAACGAGGGTATAAGATCCCAGGTCACCTGTTCTGGGGTGCTCGAGCTTGATTTGGATGCATGAAATTCTCGGCCCGCTGTGCTGTGCTAGCCAGCGTAATAAAGTGCCACTTCCTATAATAGTCTCAGTGTTACGATCTCTCTATTTTTCCTGCTACACTATAAAATCATAGGTGAGAAGTACAAGGATGGAGAGATTGTTTTAAAGGCAATCTCTTTTAGTAGTCTTTGTATTTAGTGTTGAAAGTAGAAAATAAAGTGAAACATCTTGAAAAAGAGGATGGGAAATTTAATTGGGAACATTACTAAACAATTTTTGGTGACAGAAAAGCTGTGGCCACACGTACTTTGAGATGAAAAACAAGGAAGATAGGGTCAACTACGTTTGTGCTGGCTTTGACTTTCTTGCTAAAGCATTTGATTCTCAACTGCGTTTGTAAGGGAATTATACATTAGAATTCCTAATGTTGTCGTCCACCTCCCTTCTAACTATACCCTAGCACAAGGATTATGTACAGCTTATTGAAAATTGATAGGAACACAGTTGGGGTGATGTGAACTGAAGGGAGTGTCACTAAGTAAGCTACCAAAACAGGCAAAAGAAGCCTAGTCCTATTAGGAAGCTGTGGGAAACAGTGCAAGACACAGTGAAATAATGATTACATCAAGAGAAAGTTGAGAGCTATGCTTTGACCCCACACTAGTAAGTCATTGGTTAAGATCTGTTCCTAGGGACTTCTGGCCTGCAGCACTCTCCAGCAAAGTCTGATGGTAGCTGTCTTCCAAAGATGCAATCACTAGCTGTCAGAAAACATGTTAGCTTGCATGGAAAGTATGGTTCTTGACCGTGCACTGACAGTGCCTGCTACACTGGGGAATATTTTAGACAAACCAGCCCATATTTGATTCTTCTCTTCATTCACTACCCTATGTTTTGATCACTCTTGTATATTGCAGTGTGGAGAACCAGTGTGGAAAAGAGGTACGGGAAGACATGTATTTTTCATACAGATGCTCTTGCAATTAATGGCCTCCGTTTATAGGTAAAAGATTGTAGAAGTTAAATAAAAAAGTTTCCACTGGGCCTGAAAATGGCCACAGTGGGACAGGGAGACTGGAGAGGAGAGAAATATACTTTTTAAGGAACCTGGGATATAACTGAGACTCAGCAAGACATGAATGAAAAGATTGCTGAAATGGAGGTAAAAATGACAGGAATTCTTCCGATCCAATCAGCACTGCATGTGACATTAAGCATTCTACCATTAGGCATTCTAAGGAAAAAAGAAAATATTGTGAGTATGAGAGTTATCAAGATGAACGAAGTGATAATTCGGTGTAAGGTTAAAGTTTTCAAGATGAATAAAGTAACAAGTTGGTGTAAGGTTAAAGAGTCTAGGCATTCAAAGGTGCCAGAAAGGAGACCGACAATATACTGCAGGCAGGGGATTAGACCAAATAGGTGAAACCTAATATAAGACTATGAAGCTAGGAGGGATGGAAATCATATAATGACAAAGAGTAGTGGCCACTAATATGGGAGAAAACAGAGAGGGAAGAAAGTATTAGATAGTTTCTATGCTTGCAAACCTCCTCACTTATGTTTGCCACTGGAGATGAAAAGATAAAATAGCAACAGAGCAAAGCTGTGCTTCTCCACTTGCTGACACAGCCACGTCACCCAAGTACCAAGAAAAGTAAATGCACACATGAAAATTGAGTAATATCTGCTCCAGAAAGTAAAACAAAAGTGAAATATTTGAATGTGCCAAAGGAAAAAAAAAAAACCTTGAGATTTAATTTTCTTTTCTTTTGCTTTTTTGAGTTGGAGTCTTACTCCATCACCCAGGCTGGAGTGCAGTGGCACACTCATGGCCCCCCCAGTGTCAACCTGTTAGGCTCAGGCGATCCTTCTTCCTCAACCTTCCAAGTAGCCGAAACTACAGGTGCACATTACCACACCCGGCTAATTTTTGATTTATTGTAGAGATGAGGTCTCGCCATGACGCCCAGGTTGGTCTTGAACCCGTGGGTTCGGGTAATCCTCTCACCTCTTCCTCCCAAAGTGCTGGGATCATAGGCTTGAGCCACAGCACCCGGTGATATTTAATTGTCATAGTGCAAAAGTTTAGAGAAGTCAGACTGACTGAAATGAAGAAGAGATTAAATGTTTTGGAAATATGCAGATTGAGGTCAGGCTTTCTGATGAGTCATTTACATATATAATAACAGATGATAAAGGAAAAAAGATGTTGACTTTAGTATTAAAGCTGCAAAAGAAGATGCTGTGGAAAGTTCGTAACTGGGAGATGCTGCATTGAAGATTTGGAAAGGACGGCATACTTTTTACTATAATGTGTCACATGTCAAGATTATTTTGATATTTGACACAGACATACCACCTGTCTTACTTAGCATTCCTCAAAGCCATAGTCTTCCTAATTCACATAGAAAAATTTAACCAAGTAAGTCCTTTTTTAGTTTCAAGCATAATTCTAAAATTTATTTATCTGAATGATACATTTTGAATTTCATAGTAAGATCTCATTCATAGAATTAGACAGGAAATTGATTAATTCAGTTGAGAGTTGACTAGACACCCATTTTGTTTTCATAAATTATTTGTTCCAATGTGAAACAGTGGTTTAAATTTCTAATCTAAGGCATATGTTATAACGCAATCTTCTAAATTTACAACTTGAGCTCTCAGCAACTTAATTATTTCAGAATTACCAGTTAAGCAATCGATTAATGAAGTATAGCCTGCATTTGAATAACTATTTCATGAAACTTTTATGTCCTAGGAAACCATATAGAGGCACTGAGGGTGCCTATATTTAGAAATACAATAAAAAGTATTTTACTGAGCACCAATTATGTATCCAAGTGGTTACATATTTAAATCTCAGCTCCGATGCAAACACACGAGGGTCTTTATTCAGGCTCAAGTCTGGGCTCATGTATGAAGCCGACACAGTGACTTCAACATAAGCTAACTCTAATGGGTGGCAGTATGAAGCAGGCATTTCACTTTCGTGCCATTGTGTTTTCATGCCCTCACCTCCCACCCCCAACCAGTTTGTCACCCCTCTGACTCTGCTGTGTGGAAATCCTCACAGCACATGTTAAGGTTGGCATTGTTAACTCCATTTTACAGATGAGAAAACTAAAATCAGACTAATTAAATAACTTGTCCAAAGTCCAACAGCTTGTAAATGCAAAAGATGACATTTGAACCCAACATTGTGAGTTTTAAAAAATGGTGCTTTAGTAATTGTTATGTTTCTCTTTGGCATCTCTACTGAGCACCTAGCTATACAAATGAAACCCACCCTCCATTTGGTTGCCTGTATCATTTTAGAGCTTCCTCAATCTCGTCGCCCCCCCACCCTGCATTACTCAGGTTTATGTCTGAATTGAAGAAATAATATCTTAAGACCATCAGCAATTGTTTATATGTGGATATGTAATCAGGCTGATGTGGAGGTGGGAAATGAACAGAAGGTTCATCCCCAATATTCCCAATATTAGGTTAGATTCCCTGTTCTGCACTTTCTGTGCTGGTCCTGGGTCAACTAATCCTCCAGTTCCCTTCTTGATCTGCTCTATTTTGCAAAAGAGTGAACTCTCATGCCAGGTGCTTACACCCGATGACAATTATTGGCAAGAAACGGTGGGTAAGGAGAAAGATGGAAGCCAAGGCTTTCCTCCTGCTCCTTGCCAGTGGTGTCATAATTAACAGCTATTCTGTTGCCTAATGTGGCTCCAGCTTCTTCCAGGTGACCCTGACACCTGTGCTTCTTCTTTTTGTCCCTCCAGTCTGGGACAAGTGAGATAATGTTTTATCACTGTTGCTAGCCTCTGGCTGGCCTCACTGGCCTCCATTTGACTTCTCAGCTGTTCATTACATGTGCAACCATTCCCCTGAAATAAAGTCCCTCTGTTTTCAATCCTCATGTAGTTTGTTTCCCTGATTAGATCTTGATACAGACCCATAATACTTATATATATATATATATATATATATATATATAATTGATGCATAAGTTTGTAGCTACTGCTGTTTCTCCTCCTCCTCCTCCTCCTCCTCCTCCTCCTCCTCCTCCTCCTTCTTCTTGCTTGCCCATGGAATGCAAATATTGCATGACGGTTGACAGGTCACACAGCTCATCACATTTGCCAGTTCTTGGGTTGACTGACATGGATCACTGCGGATTAAAAAGTTTAAATAGTCTTCCTCAAAACTCAACGGTCTTCCTAAACATGGGGAATCACTCAGGTCAAAGTGGCCCTTTTTGAAACCCCAAAACCATTTTCTTGGCATGCCCTCCCCATACATGGCACAAATGTTTTGAGCTGCCTCTGCTGCCTTTACTTTTTTGTTAAACTCAAACAGAAGAATATGTTGGAAGTGTTCGTTTTTTTCCCATGTTCTTTAGCCTGCAAATAGCATGAACTTTCTTTAGATCTGCAAAATGCAAGGCGTATTCACAAACACAACATTGTCACTCCAAATGACAGACAATAAACAAACTCCCAGCACTACAGTGCTGCCATGTCAAAAACTAACACTATGAACTTATGCATCAAACTAATATAAACCTCAGGTTATGTGTGATTATATATTTAATAAATGTCTTCGCTACACTCTAAGTTCCATGAGGTCAGAGACCCTGTTGATCTTCCTTACATAGATATGATACAGTGATTGGCAAGTGGTTGGTGCTTGATAATTATTTGTTGAATGAATGCATAAAGAAGTGAATAAAGTATTTCTCTCTTTAGATCATCTCAATCACCTCCACACTTACACTTGCCACTGAAGGTAATGAAAAATATAGCAACAGAGAGCAAAGCTGTCCTGGCTCTATACTCACTGACTCATCCTCATGTCATTCAAGCACCAGGAAGAGTCAATTCACACACAAAAATCCACTAACATCTTCCCAAATAATTAACATAAAAATTGAATATTTGAAGGCACTAAAGGAAGAAAAAATAATTTTCATGGAACTAACTTGAGAAGCCCACGGGGGTGGGGAAAAGTTAAATCTGATGTGGGTGTACAGAACTGAGACAGGACAGCTGGCATAGCTTAGATATAGGTAGTCAGTTTCTCACAGGCTTAGATAATTAGGAAACCAGATGGTCAGGCATCTGAGCACTGTCTTATTGGGACATAACTCTTTAAAACAATTACACACTGACCAAAGCTCAGTTTGACCTTGGGAGATGGGGCAGCTGGCTACAAAGACCAAGAACAGGACAGTACGGAGTTACTGGGGAAACACTGAGGCACAGTGGTCTAGGAGAAAACATAATTAAGGAGCAGCTTCTCTATTATCCCAAAAGTTTCTCATGACACAGGCAAAACTTGAAAGTGAAATAAGAATTAACCCCTGTGATCAAAGCTTAGCTTAGAAGCAGGTTGCTTAACCATCATTTTGGAAATATATAAAAGCACTCTGTTCGGCTACTCAGAAGGCTGAGGCAGAAGGATCGCTGGAGCCCAGCGGGTCGAGGCTGCGGTGGCCGGGAGCAGCCACTGCACTCCAGTCTGGGCGACAGAGTGAGACTCCCCCCCCCCCCAAAAAGCACTCTGTTAACAGAAAGGATGTGTCCTTTCCCTTAAGGACACCACCGTTCTCTCTTGAACGTGTCTTTTTTTCCTTTTTTTTCTCTAATACGCTTTACTTCCAATGTCTTTCTGTGTCTTGCTCTGAAATTCCTTTCTATGTGAGTCAAGGACTCACTGAACAATTGCACCCCATGCCACCCGACTTCTCTGGCACCCAAAATGCAAGGGCGTGAGAGGTTTGTGACTCAGAGTTGTCGCCCTGTGGTTTTATGAGTATTGCCGACTCCCTTGCTTTCCCTCTTCCTGGGCTTTACCTATGGCCTTTCACTTCTCTTTTCGAAGTCACCTATGGACTTCCTTCCCTGTCGCCGTGTTTCTGTTCCCTCTAGCCGGGTCACCTGGGCCTCCTTGAACAGAGGCTAGTGGAGCAGGGAAGGGGCCCGACCTCTACGTTCTGCAGAATTAAGACACAGAGATTCTTCCTCGCAACAGGCACAGAGGGGGGGGAAAAAGCCGAACTTCATTCCATGCGGCCACCAAAAGACCCCTTTTCCTTCTCTCATGTTTAATTCTTATTTTTCAAGGGAGAGAGAGGAAAGGGCTTTTATCTCAAATGGAAATAAACAATTTTCTTTGGTGTTTGAGGCGTTAGAGTATCCTTATTTTTGAAAGTTGGCAGCTTTTTGGAAAGTAGCTTGTCTATCAAGTTTTGAGCCTTGCACAAGGTAAATTACAGTTGACTGCTTCCCCTTGTGACAATATTAAATTTTTGTTTAAATAAACCCTGGGAGTGTTAATAAGGGCTTTCCTATAAGTTTTCCTATAAAAATTATGTTTCATCTAAAAAATTTTCAGGAGAACAAAGACCGGGCCCCACAATACAAAACAGCACCATCAGACCCACCATGGAAAAAGAGAGGTTTCTAAAACTTGGCCATGAACCTTGATGAGCTGTTTCATTGGTTAAGGGACCCTACTCACTTACAGAAAAAAAAAAAAACCAAAAAAACTCCCTTTGTGCCATTTTAACTCGCCTTTTAAAACAAGCATTCGGGGAAAACTAGTCTGTACAAAAAATCAGTTTAAAGTCTGTACCCAAACCTTTTACCTCGATACTTTACCATACCTGCTGAAGGGACACAAAGTTTATGTCAGATGCCAAAAGCAAGTTGCTCCTTTAAGAACCGATGAGTTCCTATTTTTAGCACTATTTTTTGGATGACAGCATGGTTAGTTATGAGCGGTTTGCTGAGAGCTTTTTTGAAAAGGGGAGTCTGGTTACCTTGGTATTCCTAGCTAACTTTTTCTGCTGAACTGATGAAATCTTAGCTGGGGGGTGCTGTTTGTGTGATGCAGTGAGACAGAGAAATTGCCAGTCCCTCTGTTTCCCCACATCTCTACTCCTCCAAGGGCCCGGTGCCAAAATTTGTGTGTGTGTGTGTGTGTTTTTCTTCAACAACTTTTAAGATGCAATTCAGTAGTTGAAAGAAAATTCTCAACAAATTGGCCTGCTCATAACTGATAATGGGTGGGAACAAACCTTTTAGCTAAATGAAAATTCTCTCAAATTTCAAAAATGTCTTGAACCAAAGATGACCCACTCATTCAAATGGTTTTTTTCACTCCAAAGCTTTGCATTAAATCATTTCAAGCAGCATTGCTGAAGAGTCTCAAATTAGACCATTGTCATGCGAGTTTTTGATGGGCAGTAAGCCGAAAGGTACAACCAAAAGTGTTAGGTTGCAGCCTTAAATCACATGGCATTCAGGGGGAAGTCCTACACAGGCACTCACAAGGAGGACCAAGAATGCTCGACCCAGGGGCCATCAGGAGCCCGGGGATGCCTGACATAACTGATTATTGCCTTTGATTTTTGTTTCAAAATTTTTCCCTTCAGAAATGCAAATGGAAAAAGGGGAAATAGTCAATACCCTCAGACTCTGCACGGGCCCAAAATTTTTTAAAAAATTGGAAAAATATTTAAACTAGATAGTTTTTTTAAAGATATTTTATTGTAATAAATTTTGGTCTCAGTACAAATTAGCTGATAATAAAAACTGGCCTAGAAATGGGTTCCTCCATTTTAATACCAGATTACAATTAAATTTATTCTGTAGGCGAGAGCAAAACTGGCCTGAAGTTCCCTATGTACAGGTTTATAGCTTTATATTAGCACTGCAAAAAAATCCCGGTTAGTGGGGCGCTACATATTCAATTATTTTTTTTTTAAAGAGGACATACTTGATGATTCCCTGTCATCTCAGGTGCAGCCTTCTGGGAGCTGCAGGTAGAGGAGGGGGGGAAAAGGAGGTCCAAGTTCAAGGTTACCCCGCTGACTCCTCACAGGCTGACACCCCTCCACCCCAAAAGCCCAATTACCCTCCACTTCCAGAAAGCCCAGACCCTGGAAAAATACCCACATTTAAACTGCTTTCCACCCTTCTAAACAAAAGGACCCACCGTGGGAGGTTGCAAATAGAGAAGTGGGGAAATTTTAAAAGGGGGCATGTCCCTTTTCCATGAGACCTGGCACAGTGCCAACAAAATTTTAAAACTTCTAAGAAAGTAATCCTGGCTGAGCTTGGTGGCTAGCCTGTAATCCCCCGCACTTTTGGGGGGCCGAGGCGAGTCGACTACCTGAGCCGGCGGGTTCAAGACCAGCCCGGGCAATTTGGTGAGACCTCATCTCTACAATAAATCAAAAATTAGTTGGGTGTGATAGCGCGCGCCTGTAGTTTCAGCTACTTTGGGAAAGGGAGAGGCAGAAGGATCGCCCGAGCCCAGCAAGTTGAGGCTGTGGTGGCCGTGAATGTGCCACTGCATTCCCGCCTGGGCCACAGTGAGATTCTGACTCCCAAAAAAAAAAAAAAAAAAAAAGAAAAGAAAAGAAAAAATCCTTCTCAGTTGAAAAAAAAAAAATTTCTAGTCTCTGACTCTCACTTTGGAATTAACCTGGGCTGATATTAATGTTATCTTTTCTACCTGCTCTATCCCAGAAGAAAAAGAGCACATTTTTAAGACAACACAGACACACATTGGCATAATGACTGGACGACAACCAGACAGTATGCAGTCGGAACAGTAGTTGTTTTACAAAAAAACCCCCAAAAGGAATTACCAACAGGGGGAGACTGATTTAATAAGGAGGGATCGCATGCTTAAAGATTCAAAGAAGGCATAAAGAAATGTATCATCAAGCCTGTTAACTATGACAAAGTAAAAAAAAAAAAAAACACACAAGGTCCAGATGAAAATCCTGCTCTCTTCCAGGAAAGGTTAATCGAGGCTTTAAAAAAAAGTATACTTAGACCCTGATACAGTAGGAGGACAAATCTTTCTGGAGTTTATTTTATCAGCCCAAACAGCTCTGGACATCCGGAAAAAGCTTCAGAAACTAGATTTAGAACCCAAACACCAAGCTTCCAATTGATACAGGAAGCTTTTAAGATTTTTAACAATTGAAACATTTAAAAAAAAAAAAAAGACTAACATGAGAGGCAGTGGGACCAAATAGCCCTTGGACAGGCTCAAGCTAAAAAACTTACCTGGACAGTCCTTACCGATTTGGCAATGCTTTAACTCTTAATTTAAAAGAGCTGCATTTTGAGACAGGCATCATCCTACAGTATGTTAATGACTTATTAATCAGTAGACCTACAAGAAAAAAGTTCTTTAAAGAACATCATTCTAACCTTAAGCTTTTTGTAAAGAGGGGATACCAAATCTCTCCTAAGAAGACCCAAATTATCTTACAACAGGTAAAATATTTGGGCTATATTTTAACCCCTGGACAAAGAAGTCTGACGATTAATTAAAACAAACAGACAAACAAAAACTGCCATCCTAAATTTATAACACCCGCAAACATGTGAAAGCCTTTTTAAGAATGACTGGTTTCTACAGAAGATAGTTTCCAAACTTTGGTATTATTGCTAAACCTCTTTATGAGGTCACAAAGAGGGCATATGCCAACCCCCTTGAAATTGACATCCAAGTGCCAAAGAGCTTTCTAAGACTTTTAACCTTTGCTCTAGCACTAGGCTTACGTAACCTAGAAAAGCCCTTCTCCTTTATACTACCAAAAAAACAAAGAATGGCCACAGGGATTCTTATCAAAAATTAGTTGAACCCCACGACCTGTTGCCTACTTCGCTAAACAAATTAGACATAGTTAGTAATGGATGACTTGCCTGTCTTCCAGCAACAGCCATGGGCCTTACTTATAGAGAAGGCCACAAAGTTGGCTTTTGAACTTCCAGTGTCCTGAAAGCCAAAGAGCACCAGTGGATAACAAGAGGAAGGTTAAATAAATATCAGGCCCTCCTCCTCAGCACTCCTGAATTTACGCTTAACATTTGTCTGCTTTTACATTCAGCCACTTTGATGCCAGACTCAGTATCTGGTGAATTAACTAATTCCTGTGTAAAAACCATAAAGAGGTATGCACTAGCAGGCCTGACCTCTGAGTTGAGACTTTAACTAACCCAGATGAAGAGTGGGTTACAGAGAGAAGCAGCTTTGTTCAACAAGGAATCAGAAACACTGGCTATGCTGTGGTAAGCACACATGAAGTCATAAAAACATGAGCACTCCCCGCGGGTTCGAGACCTTCCCCGGGCAACTTGGTGAGACCTCATCTCTACAATAAATCAAAAACTAGCCAGGCGTGGTAGCTCACACCTGTAGTTCCAGCTACTTGGAAGGCTAAGGTGGAAGGATTGCCGGAGCCCAGCAGGTCGAGGCTGCGGTGGCCGGGAGCGGCCACTGCACTCCAGTCTGGGTGACAGAGTGAGACGCTAACTCAAAACAAACAAACAAACAAACAAACAAAAAAAAACATGAGCACTTACAAGTAGTACTTCACCTCAAAAAAATATAACTGATAGCCCTAACTCGGGCACTCCAACTGGAAAAAGGAAATAAAATAAATATTTACACAGATTCTCAGTATGCCTTCTTAATCATTCATACTCATGCTGCTATATGAGAAAAACAAGAAATGTTAACAGAAAAAAAAAAAACTCCCCTATAAAACATGGGTCTAAAATTTTAACCCTCTTAAACAAAGTACTGGAGCCTAAAGTGATAACCATAACACATTGTAAAGGACATCAAAAGGGAGATTCCTTTATAACACAAAGAAATGCTTTTTTTTTGAGTTAGAGTCTCACTCCATCCATCACCCAGACTGGAGTGCGTGACGTGCTCCTGGTCACTGCAGCCTCGTCCTGTTGGGCGCCGGTGATTCTTCTGCCATAGCCTTCCAAGTAGCCGGAACTACAGGTCCGTTCTACCATGCTCGGCTAATTTTTTTTTTTTTTTATTCTGGAGATGAAATCTTACCATGTTGCCAGGGATGGTCTTGAACCTGTGGGCTCAGGCAATCCTCTCACCTCAGCCTCCCAAAGTGCTGAGATTACCGACTTGAGCCACAGTCAAACAGGCTGCTAGAGACAACAAAGTAAAGGCTATAATACCACTTATGCCACAAAACCCTAATAC
>JAPVLO010005204.1:0-11511 GCA_027257055.1 Cephalopachus bancanus | reverse complement strand
CCGCTCCCGGCCACCGCAGCCTCAACCTGCTGGGCTCCGACAATCCTTCCGCCTCAGCCTTCCAAGTAGCTGGAACGACAGGTGCGCGCTACCACACCCAGCTGATTTTTTGATTTATTGTAGAGACGAGGTCTCGCCAAGGTGCCCAGGCGGGTCTCGAACGGGAAACGTGCCGCTCGAGCGGCTGGCATCCGGGACGTCCCCTTCTCGGGTGGGAGGAAGCCCCGGGGGCCCCGAGTCATCGGGCGGAAGACGACCTGCGGGGCCGGGCGGCGCGCGGAGAGGGCCCGGGCAGGGGATGGCGGCGGCGGCGGCGGCCGAAGGGCCGTCCCGATCGCCGCTCGCCGGGCGCGGGCGCGCAGCAGGCCCGATCTCACGCACTCAGACGCTGGTGGCTGAGCGTGAAGTCCGTGCGGGGGGAAAGAGCGGGGAACACAACCGGGTCGCTCCCAGGGGCTCCCGGAAGCCCGGGCAGCGCAACCCCACCGGCGCCCGCTCTCCGACCGGCGGCGGCCGCGGCGGGGCTCTGGTCTTCGCGGTCGATTTGTGCGCGGGGGGCGGGGGGCGGGGGGCGGGGAGCGCCCCGGCTCGGGCCCGGCCCCCTGCCCCCGGCCACGCCCTCCAGCCGGAGCTCCCTGCGCGCACAGCGGGCCCGAGGGGCGGAGTCAGCGTTCGGCAGATCGGCTCCCAGGAGAAAGGGCGGGGTATGCAAATGAGAGCGGTCCGCCCGGCAATGGCGGACGGAGAAAGGATGTAAAATTTCTCGTTGAAAACACGAGAACAAGAAATCTGCACCGGAGTGTAATGGTATCTCTGGAAGTGCCCAGGAGGCAAAGAGAGCGAGTCGAAGAATAAGTCTTTAAGCTTGTCACCGCGAGTGAAAGATGAGTGACGGGAAGCCGGTGGCGGCGAGCGAGGGTTCGGCAGCATCGCTTCTCGGCCTTTTGGCTAAGATCAAGTGTAGTATCTGTTCTTATCAGTTTAATATCTGATACGTCCTCTATCCGAGGACAATATATTAAATGGATTTTTGGAGCAGGGAGTTGGAATAGGAGCTTGCTCCGTCCACTCCACGCATCGGCCTGGTATTGCAGTACTTCCAGGAACGGTGCACCTCCCCTTCGGGGGAATAATTTCTTGGTGTTAAGAGTAGAACACGACGTTCCGGAAGTCCTCGTACGGTCGACTAGGCGACCGGCTGTGCTTCTGGATTTTTCAGGCCGTACTTTCCGTCACTCCGTAGCTGTTGGCGTGTGGCGCCCACGCTGCTTTTCTGACGTCTGGGGACGTTGTGGGTGTTCTCTCTCTTCTGCTGGAGGTGCTGTGATCCTGCAGGTGGCAGTCGGCCGGCAGTGCTCTGCTTTACAGAAACATGTTCCAGGTGTACCTATTCCTCCGGGCCTGCAGCTTCCTCTGCAGCCGAGTCACGTGGGAGACCTTCTTCTTCCGCTGGCGTGCACCGGAGGACGCAGAGCCCCTGCCTCCCAGCCCGGCGGCGTCTTCTCCCCCGCCCGCCGGCCCTCACCTCGTCTCTTCCGTGCCTCGGCCACCCTGGGGCGTCTCAGTGGCCGCTTCCCGCTGCCCTTCCGCGCTCCTCCCGTCGCACAAGCGACTGTGCGGCTCTGGCTAAGGAAGCCTGGGTCCCGATGGCCCTTTGCCCGCCTCCCCCCACCCCTTCAACTTCACCCCCCCTCGGTCCCAACGCTTGGCCGGCTCGCCTCCTCAGAGCCTCCGCGGGGCGGGGCGCGGTGACTGGCTGGAGGCCCAGCACTTCGGGGAACCTGAGCCGGGAACCCGAAAACAGCCCAACGGCTTTCAGTGGGCCGGGCAAGCAAGCGAGCGCCTGCGGTGCCAGCTACTCGGGAGGCCGGGCGGGAGGATCGCCTGAGCCCAGCAGCTCGGCGCTGCCGGGAGCCGTCGGATCGCCCGCTGCAACCGCGCTCCAGCCCGGGCGGCAGACTGAGACTCCCACTCTGGAAAAGCACACAATTCAAGCCGAAACCTCTTCCGGCCACGCGGTGGAGGGACGGATAACAGGGAGGGGGCAGACAGAAGCGTCCCTCTCCGTCTCCGTCTCCGTCTCCGTGCGCGGTGGGCCTACGGCTGTCGGCCCCAGACGGTCTGTCAACGGAGGTTTGACAAGGAAAGAGACCCAAGAAATGCGGCCAAGCGCGGTGGCGCAGGCCCGTCCTCCCGGCGCTTTGGAGGGCCGAGGCGACACGCTTGCCTGAGCGAGCCCAGGGGCTCGAGACCAGCCGGGGCAACTCGGCGAGGCCTCGTCTCTACGAGAAATCACAAAAGGAGCCCAGCGTGGGGGCCCGCGCCCGTAGCCCCAGCCTTGCGTGTCATCCGTACAGCTTTGAGAACCAAACTCAAGGGGAAGCATCTCAGGCAAGTCACTCCTCTGTAGCCTCGTGCCATTGGGGGCAGGGTCTGGTGGCTCACACCCGTTCACCAAACCCCTGCGCTTTGAGAGGACAAGATGGGAGGATCGCTTGAGGCCAGGAGTTCCAGGCTAGTCTGGGCAACCTGAGGAGACCTGGTGTCTACAAATAAAAATGAAAAGAAGAGGTATCTGGCCAGGCGTGGTGGCTCATGCCTATAATCCTGGCACTTTGGGAGGCCGAGGCGGGAGGATCGTTTGAGCGCAAGAGTATCCCGGGAAACAGAGTGAGACCTTGTCTGGAGAGAGAGAGAGAGGAGGAAAGAAGGAAGGAAGGGTGGAAGGAAGGAAGGAAGGAAGGAAGGAAGGAAGACATATCCAGCATACAGTCATGGGTTTTCTCTTTCCTCATCCGCACAGGGTCCCAGTTCTCCCTTACCTTGCTTCATTTTACTCGTGGCACTTGTCACTTGACACTTGATATGTTGAAGTGTTATTTGTATTTTAGCCGAGGAGAAGTAAACTTTGGAACTGACATCTTTGTCCCTGTCAGGGTAAACTGAGGCGGGGCGGGCCGGTGCAGCAGGAATAAAGCAAAGAATTACAAAGGCAAAGCAAAAGAGTTTACTCTGCCCGTGGGATAGCGGGACCAACACTTAAAGTCAGTACAGTATCGGGAATTGAGGAAGGAGGGCTTTGGTTTTATTATTTATCTATTTATTTATTATGATTTTGGGTCGGAGTCTAACTGTGTCACCCAGGCTGGAGTACAGTGGCACACTCACGGCTACCGCAGCCTTGACCTGCTGGGCTCCGGAGATCCCTCTGCCTCACCCGCCCAAGTAGCTGGAACTACAGATGCCTGCCACCATGCCTGCCTCATTATCTGATTTATTGTAGAGACGGGGGCGGGGGGGTCTCACCATGTCGCTCAGGCTGGTCTCGAACCCCTGGTCTCAGGCAATCCTCTCATCTCTGCCTTTCAAAGTGCTGGGGTTGTGGGCTTGAGTCACCACGCCTGGCTGGAAGGAAGGTTTTTTAAGTTTGAACAAAGAGACAGGGTTTTTTTAAAAATCTGCATTAGCTGCATTCCTACGTATTGATCACACCGGTCTTGCGTCCTTGGTGCTGGCAGTACAACCAGTCCTGTGATTCCCGGGCCTTCAGCCTCTGGTGGGCTGGTGGGCAGTCGCAAAAGGCTGGGTACAGTTGGGTCAGCTTGGTCCTTTATAGGCTGGAAAACAAATGCCTAGAATAGAGGAGTAATCGGTACAAGACATACCTGAGAGTTGCAGAACGGTGATCAACAGCTACCTCCAGAAAGCTGATTCTGTCCTTGGAAGAAACAGCTAGCAAAGTATGACAAAGCTTAAACAAGGTCAAAATGGCTGCTCTTGAGTTAAGTTACTCCGCTTTGACTCCCTTTCATTCTCCCTCTTGTTGTTTTAAAATAGTCTTGTTTACAGCTAGGGAACAGGAATGGAGGTCCATCTTCTGTCGTTGCTTCTGCTGGATACGGGCATAGAGATGTTCCTACCCGTCCTCCTACCTGGAACACGAGGCTTGGAATTTACGATAAAAGTCCTCAGGATGAACACCATTCTTTTGAACACAGCAATCGAGCAAAAGCACAGGCGATTATGACCAAACATATTAAAATATAGGCTGCATGGGGATGAAAATCTATGCGGACGACTGCTGCAACTGCTGTGTTTTCTGGGAAGTAAGTGCAGTACCGTGATCACCTGAAAGGAGATAGGAAGGTCAACGCGAGGCGGAGTATTATTTATTCGAGAGCCTGTGAGACTTCTGAGGCCTTTTCTGACGTAGGAAAGGCCTCCATGAAAGTTAACAGATGTTTGTATTTCTTGTAGCTGGGCATACAAGTAACATGTTGCCACACCCGGCCAGCAAGCGTACCTTGAACTGGTGAGTGGGGAGGGAAGGCAGAGGCCTTAAATGCCCCTGGGGAATGGCCGTCCTGCAGACAGGGCAGGCTGGAGTAATCGACCTTAACTTAGAGCTTAGACTGGAGCATGGGATTTGAAAGCTTAAGAGCTCGTTTAAAATTGCTTTCCTGTATGCAGTGAATTATGAAGGCGTGTGGGAATCTCATCCTCCTGTTTGGCGGGTAGGACGAGCCTTCCTTGGCCCTTTGTCTAAAGCCCCCGCTGCTGTAGATGCTGTAATTCCCCCTCTGAATAATCAGGGGCGCTGAAGGAATAGCCAGTGCCTCGGTGGCCAGATAGGGAGCAAGGGCTGCTTTAATAAGTTGCCAGATTAAGGAGTCCTGCTTAATAGGTGTTCCCTCAGTAGTTAACGATCCTTTTTCTTCCCAAAGAGCTGCGTGGGGATGCGGAATGGGATAGGCGTGTTCGAGTCTTTGCATGTGTTAGGCCTTTTGTCTTTGCCCAAAGGAAGTGGCTGAGTGAAAGCAGCGAGTTCTGCGTTTTGAGCAGAAGTACCTGGAGGTGGCGGCCCACTTTCTGTAACTTCAGTGGTGGTGGTAATAGCTTTTCTTTCACCAATAAGAATGAGGCGACTTCCATCTTATATACCACACGAACTCTGGATCTGAGAGGGGAACCTCCCTTAAATCTGCTTTGACCGCCCTAGATATTTCCAAAGTCTCGGCTGGAACGATCTACAGGTCTGGCATGGGGAAAAGAGTAGCTAAGTTCAGGGTGTTTGATTTCAGATGCTAACGTAATGCTAACGTTAGCATTACCCACCAGAAGGGTTTAGTATCTGGCAAGGCACGGGCTCGTGAGAACTCTGTAAGCATTACCCTTAACCTGGTGAGTGTGTGGGGAGAATATACATCCATGTGCTGGCCGTAAGTGAGTCTGCCGGCCTCCTGCGTTAGCGGGGCTGTGGTGGCTAGCACTCCGAGGCAGGGTGGGCATCCTTTTACCGCACCGTCCAACTGTGTGGAGAGGAAGGCCACTGCTTTAAGGTCTGGTCCATGTTTTTGTCCCAATAACTCTGGTGCTGTTCCTTCCTTCTGGGTCGTGTAGAGGAGACCGCTCTTTTGAAGGTTAGGCAGGATCCGAGCTGGAACCCATGGGAGAGCCTCTTTAAGGGTATTCGGGCAGTTTGGGTTGGAGAATGCCCGTCGAGAGACTCATGTTCCGGACCCTGAATGGCAGCACACAGAGCCTTAGCTGTGAGGTCATGGTTAGGGAACCACATTCTGAAAAAGCCCGCGAGTCCCCAAAGCACAGGCAGCTTTTGTTTAGACCGGGGAAATGGTAGGGAAGCAAAAAGCCGTTCTCTCTAGGTAGTTATGACTCTGTGTCCGGGCTTAGCTGAAATCCTAAACAGGTAACTTCTTGTAAACTAAGTTGAGCCTTAGAGAGAGAGATCTGGTACCCTCTGTTTCAAAGAAAAGTAAGAGGGGTAGCTGCAGCTCGTGAGGAGTCATCAACATATTGGATGAGAGCACTGTCTGTAAACGAAAGCTCAGCAATGTCGGAGGCTAATGCCTGGCCGAAAAGGTGGGGGCTATCTCAAAAGCCCCCGGGAGGAGCGGTCCAAGTAAGTAGCTGGGAGTGATTGGGGGCTGAGACAGTCCAAGGAAAAGCAAAAATATCATGAGATTCCGGGGATAGGGGAATAGTAAAAAAATGCATCATGCAGATTTAAAACCAAGCCGGGCGCAGTGGCTCACACCTGTAATCCCAGCCCTTTGGGAGGGTGAGGTGAGAGGATTGCCTGAGCCCACGGGTTTGAGACCAGTCAGGAAACTTGGCGAGACCTCGTCTCTACTATAAATGAAAAATCTAGCCGGCTGTGGTAGCGCTCACCTGTAGTTTCGGCTACTTGGAAGGCTGAGGCGGAAGGATCGCCTCTACCCAGCAGGTGGAGGCTGTGGTGGTCATGAGCGTTCCACTGCACTCCAGTCTGGGTGAGAGAGTGAGACTACAACTCAAAAAAAAAAAAAAAGAAAGAAAGAAAAGAAAAGAAAAGTTCAGCCAGAACTTGGTGGCTTCACTGCTGAATCCTACCAAGCATTTGAAAAAGAACTAATACCAATTCTACTCAAACTCCTTCAAAATATTGAAGAGGAGGAATTACTTCAGAATTACTTTATGAAATATCATACCTAAGCCAGATAAGAACGTTGCCAGAAAAGAAAACTACAGGCCAATATTCTTGATGAACATAGATGCAAAACTCAATACAATAATTCTCTGTGACCTGTGTAATAATTATCTTATTAATCTTTGCTAGAGACCAAAGGACTTGATATATATTTCCAGTAACTTTCTACTAATAAGACTTAATCATATTTCAAAGTGAATAGCAAAAAAGTGTACAAATACATTTTTTTAAGTTCTAAACATGATGAAGTCATATTTGTAACTTTCATAAACTCCAGAAATAGTAGTGGCTCAAATGCACATCTTTCAAGGGACTGTATTTTATTGCAGGACAAATCTCTAGGAAAAGGACAAGGAAAGTATTGCCATGATTCGCTACTGGAAACCAATTAGAAGAAATAAATAGTAGATTTTGGAGTGATAAAACAGAACACACAGTCTTTGTTTAAACTCTAACTGTTTGGACTTGTGTTGGGCTTCCTGGAACCCTGATCTGCCTGAAACATTCCTGGAGTCTTACCTTCCCGGCCACCGCTGCCTCAACTTGCTGGGCTCCGGCAATCCTTCCGCCTCAGCCTTCCAAGTAGCCAGAACGACAGGCACTCGCTACCACACCTGGCTAATTTTGTATTTATTGTAGAAACAAGGCCTCGGCAAGTTGCCTGGGCGGGTCTCGAACTCGCGGGCTCAGGCAATCCACTTGACCTGGCCTCCCAAAGTGCTGGGATTACAGGCTGAGCCACTGAGCCCGGCCTGGGCTTTTCTTTAATGGAAAACTTTTTCTTACTAATTCAGTCTCCTTACTCGATATTGATCTGTTCAGATATTCTGTTTCTTCATGACTTAGTTTTGATAGGTGGCATGTGTCTAAGAATTGACAAATTTCTTTTTCTTTATTTTGAAGATGTGTGGTACACTTCAGGATTAGGTATACAAGTGGGCAGCACACAGATAAAGTTTGGGCCTCCCTTTAGTCCCCACTTCAACTGGTTTGAGATCAGGTACACGTATTGATGTTATGTGCCTTCCCTCCCTCACTTGGCAGTGTCCTGCTACTGCCAATCCCTTTCTTATTGTGTTATGGTAAATGTTCAGGGTCCACTTATGAGCGAGACCATGTGGGACTCAGTTCTTTGTTTCTGTGATAGATCACTGAATATTATAGGCTCTAAATCCATCCACGTTGCTGTGAAGTTCATACTTTTGTCCTTCTTTATGGCTGCGTAATATTCCATCGTATATATGTACCACATTTTTAAAAGCCCAGTCCAGTTTTGACAGGCAGCACAGTTGGTTCCATGTTTTTGCTATTGTGAATAGTGCTGCAACAAACATGCGTGCACAGGTATCTTTTTCATAAAATGATTTGAGTTCCTCCGGGTATATTCCCAGAAGTGAGATTTCTGAATCATATGGAACGTCAGTTTCTAATTCTTTTAGGAATCGTTACACTGTTTTCCATGGAGGTTGCACTAGTTTGCATTCCCACCAGAAGTGTAGACGCGTTCCCTTTTCTTCACGTCCTCACCAGTATCTGTTGTTTTTTGTTTTATTAATGATGACCATTCTTAGTGGGAATAGGTGTTATCTCAATGTGGTTTTGATTTGCACTTCTCTAATGATTAATGAGGCTGAGCATTTTTTCATGTGTCTATTGACTGCTTGTATGTCTTCTTTTGAGAAGTGTCTATTTATGTCTTTTGCCCACTTTTTAATGGGGCTGTTTTGTTTTTTTTCCTTTCAGTATGTTTGAGTTCCTTGCAGATCCTGGATGTTAGACCTTTGTTTGATATATGGTTGGCAAATATTTTTTCCCAATCTGTGGGCTGTCTCCTTGCTCTCTTGATGGTTTCTTTTGCTTTGCAGAAACTTTTCAGTTTAATGAGTTCCCGCTTGTCTATCTTATCTCTTATGGCATGGACATCTGGGGTTTAGATCAGGAATTAGTCGCCTAACTTTGATTTCTGTAAGGGTGTCTCCTGTGTTTTCTAAGATTCTTATAGTTTGAGGTTTTACATTTAGGTCTTTGATCCATTTAGAGTTGATTTTTGTGTACGGTGATAGGTAAGGGCCCTGTTTCAATCTTCTACATGTGGTCAGTTTTCTCCGCACCATTTACTGAATAGGTTCTCCTCTTCCCAGTGGTTGTTGGTGGAGGCTTTGTTGAAGATGAGTTGGTTGAGAAATTGAGGTTTTGCTTCTGGAATCTCCTTCCTGTTTCATTGGTCTATATGCCTGTTCTTACACCAATACCAGGCTGTTTTGATTATTGTAGCCTTATATTAAAGTTTAAAGTCTGGAAGTGTTTGTTTCTTTTGCTAAGGATTGTTTGGACAATTTGTGGTCATTAATGTTTCCATATGAATTTCTGTATTGTCGTTTCCAGGTCTGAGAAGAATGATGTTAGGAATCTAATGAGTATTGCGTTGAATCTGTAGATTGCCTTTTGTAGGATGGACATCTTAACAATGTTGATTCTTCCTATCCATGAGCATGGACTACTTTTCCACCTGTTTGCATCTTCTTTGATTTCTTTCAGCAGTATTTTATAGTTTTCATTGTAAAGGTCTTTCACTTCTCTGGTTAGGAAGATGCCAAGGTATTGATTTGTGTGTGGTGTGTGTGTGTGTGTTGTGTGTGTGTGTGTGTGTGTGTGTGTGTGTGTGTGTGTGTGTGTATGTGGCTATTGTGAATGGGATTGTGCTTTTTGTTTGGTTCTCTGCCTGTTTGTTGTTGGTGTATGAGAATGTGACTGTCTTTTACATTTATTTTGTACCCTGAGACTTTGCCTAAGTCCTTTATCAGTGCCAGGAGGTTTTTGACAGATTCTCTTGGATTTTTAAGGTATAGGATCATATTGTCAGCAAAGAGGGATAACTTAACTTCCTCTTTCCTATTTCAATATCCCTACTTTTCTTCTCTTGTCTGATTGCTCTAGCTAGGACTTCCAACACTATGTTGAAGAAGAGGGGTAAGGGTGAGCAACCTTGTCTTATACCGGTTTTCAGGGGAAATGCTTTGTTTCTGTGTGTTTGGCAACATGTTGGCTGTGGGTTTATTGTAGATGGCTCTTACTATTTTGAGGTATGTTCCCTCTGTGCCTTAGTGTTTAAAGGTTTTTATCAAGAAGGGATGCGGGATTTTATTGAAAGCTTTTTCTGCATCTAATGATATAATCATGTGGTTCTTGTTTTTGCATCTGTTGATGTATTGAATTATGTTCATGGTCTTGCGGATGTTGAACCAGCCCTGCGTCCTGGGGATAAAGCCTATTTGGTCATGGTGGATGATTTTCGAGATGTGTTTTTGGATCTGATTTGCTGGAATCTTGTTGAGAATTTTTACATATATGTTCATCAATGATATTGGCCCGTAGTTCTCTTTCTTTACCTGGTTTGGGTATCAGTGTGATGTTAGCTTCATAAAATGATTGGGTATCTATTGGCTGCTCGTATGTCTTCTTCTGAGAAGTGTCTGTTCATATCTTTTGCTCATTTTTAAATAGGGTGGTTTGTTTTTTTTCTTTCGGCATGTTTGAGTTCCTTATAGATCCTGAATTTTAGGCCTTTATCAGATTTACAGTTGGCAAATATTTTTTCCCATTCTGTGAGCTGTCTTCCCATGCTCTTGATGGTTTCTTTTGCTTTGCAGAAGCTTTTCAGTTTGATGAGGTCCCACTTGTCTATCTTATCTTTTATGGCATTTGCTTTTGGAGAGTTGATCAGGAATTGGTTGCCCATTCCAATTTCCATAAGGGCGTTTCCTACATTTTCTTCAGGGATCTTATAGTTTGAGGTTTTACATTTAGGTCTTTGATCCATTTAGAGATGATTTTTGTGTAGGGTGAGAGGTAGGGGTCCCGTTTCAGTCTTCTGCATGTGGTCAGCCAATTTTCCCAGCACCACGTACTGAATAGGTTCTCCTCTCTCCATTGGCTGAAGATGAGTTGTTTGAGGTATTGAGGTTTTGCTTCCAGAATCTCTATCCTGTTCCACTGGTCTATGTTCAGCTTCACCAATCGTCAAAGAAATGCAAATTAAAACGACACTGAGATACCAACTAACTCCAGTTAGGATGGCCATCATCGATAACTCAAAAAACAACAGATGCTGGAGAGGATTTGGGGAAAGGGAACACTTCTACACTGTTGGTGAGAATTTAAACTAGTACAACCTCTGTGGAAAACAGTGTGGTGATTTCTTAAGATTTTGAAAATCGACCTTCCATATGACCCAGCAATCTCCCTTCTGGGAATATACCCGGAGGAACTCAAATCACTCTGTGATAAAGATACCTGCACATGCATGTTTATTGCAGCATTATTCACACTAGCAAAAACATGGAGCCAAACATGCTGCACATCAAAAAGATAAATAAAGAAAATGTGGATAAAGAAAATGTGGTACATTTACACGATGGAATATTATGCAGCCATAAAGAAAAACAAAATTATGAACTTTGTAGCAACCTGGATAGAATTAGAGTCTATCATACTCAGTGATTTATCACAGAAACAAAGAACTGAGTACTACATGTACTCACTGATAAGTGGACCCTGAACATTAATCATAATACTATAAGAAAGGGATTGGCAGAAGTGGGACACTGCCGGGGGGCTGGGACATATAACATCAACAAGTGTACCCCCCCTCACCTGTATAATAACCGCATATGTACCTAATCCTCATTTGTACCCCACATTTAAAAAATGAAACAAAATAATTATTAAAAAATGATTTGGGGATTTTTTTTTTTTTTTTTAGGTAATGCAATTTGTTGCTATATAATTATTCATAGTAGGCTTTTATGATTCTTTGTACTTCTATGGTGTTAGCTTTAATGTATCTTCTTTAATTTCTGATTTTGTTGAGTCTTTTTTTAAAATTAGGCAAGCTAGAGGCTTATTGATGTTTTCAGAAACCAACTTTTTTTTTTTTTTTTTTTTTTTCTTGCTTTGTAGTCTCTATTTCATTTGTTTTTGCTCATAGTTTTGTTTTCTTCCTTCTGCTAAGTTTGGACTTGGTT
>JAPVLO010005203.1:0-11333 GCA_027257055.1 Cephalopachus bancanus | reverse complement strand
AGTCTGCATTCCCACCAGCATTGGAGAAGCATTCCTTTTTCTTCACATCCTCACCAGCATCTGTTGTTGCTTGTTTTATTTTTTATTTTTTTATTTTTTATTTTTTGAGTTGGAGTCTCACTCCATCGCCCAGACTGGAGTGCAGTGGCCGCTCCCGGCCACTGCAGCCTCGACCTGCTGGGCTCCGGCGATCCTTCTGCCTCAGCCTTCCAAGTAGCCAGAATTATAGGCATGTGCTACCACGCCCAGCTGATTTTTTGATTTATTGTAGAGATGAGGTCTCGCTGCCCAGGCGGGTCTCGAACCCGCGGGCTCAGGCAATCCACTCACCTCAGCCTCCCAAAGGTGCGGGATTACAGGCTGAGCCACCGAGCCTGGCCTGATGTACTGTATTTTAAGGGTATGCGTGTGTATATTTGTATGCAAGCATGTATATGTAGAAGAGCTTTGCTATCTGAGGAGTATTGGCATCTTGTCTTCCTACCAGTCCTTAAAGGGAAACAAAGCACTGGAATGAAATCTCTGAGAAGGTAAAAAGAGATGACTGTGTTCAACAGAAAGGGATATTTGAGAGGGACTGATTTTATAGATAGGTAATTAATTAGTAAATATTTCCATGTTACGGCAATTTTTACTTCTCTGTAAAACCTATTGAAAACTCAAAGAATTTTGGGGTCAAAGATCACTTATATAATATTTTTAAAGAGAATTTCTCCATTACTTTTTTTTTTTTTGAGTTGGAGTCTCAATCTGTCACCCAGACTGGAATGCAGTGGCACACTCCTGGCCACCGCAGTCTGAACCTGCTGGGCTCTAGCAATCCTTCCACCTCAGCCCTCCAAGTAGCCAGAACTACAGGCGCACGCTACCACACCCAGCTAGTTTTTGATTTATTGTGGAGGTGAGGTCTCCCCAAGTTTCCTGGGTGGGTCTTGAACCCGCGGTCACAGGCAATCCTCTTGCCTCAACCTCCCAAAGTGCTGCGATTACAGGCTGAGCCACCAAACCCAACCTAATTTCTCTATTACTTTTAGACTGAGTCTCATCACCTGCCTTTATGATTTCTGTTCACTTAAAAATATTGCTCTCTTTTCTGTCCTATTCAGCTTACAGGCAACAGCAGATTGCAGCGCTCACAAGGCCACATCTGTTTATTACCTCCTCTTTGTCCTTCCTATGACCGGGTATCATCTCCAAGCTCATCGCCGCCTCTATGTGCTGGCTGCAGAACCAAGGCTCCTGGTGCCTGTGGATATGGACACAAACATGCCCTGCTATGCCTCTTAGAAGTCACCTACAAGGTAACTCACCCTGTTACTAACTTGTTATTTTATTACCATTTTTCCATCTTTTTAGACCATAATGTTTCAAAGGTGTTGTCCAGTGAAAAGTGAGTTGAACTTTCATAAAAATTGAAGTTTCCAAAGTTCTTGTGCATTCTGCCAGGCCATTCATGTCCATTTATACTCTATGGGTGTAATTTTTTAGGATCATCAGCTACTCTTTTGTCCTTAGGGCTTAAAATTTGAAAATGTCCCTGCTAACTTTACATGGCTGATAGTATGCTAAAAAGCTGAGTTAGAATTATTCTTAGATGTGTTAGCTAAGTACTTTAAAATCCAAGTCTGTTTTTGGTGGGAGCTTTCAGTTAGTTGTACAAATAGATACAAATCATATTCATTCTTCATATTATTAAGTACCTCCTGTGCTAGGCTCAAAATGAGGTGCCATCATGATATTCCTTAAGGCAATGTACAAAATAAGGTGATATCATCATATTCCTTAAGGCACTTTTATCCATTGGAGACCCAGCATGGGTGCAATGAAATTAGAGTGGTAATTAGAGGTTATGTGTGCAATAGAGAGGGAGCTGAGAAGTAGTGTCTTGCTCAACTGTGGGGCTTGGAGAGGCTGTCACAGTGGACAGTGTTGGACTGAGACTTGCCAGCTGAGCGACACCTCACAGCAGAGAAGACAAATGTGCAAAAATTCAGAGGCATCAGAAGTGCGGCCTTTCAGTTCTGCTGGCCTATGACAGACAAGACTTGAAGTAGTCAGATATGATGCATCCCTACTTTAGTCATTTAAGATTTGAGTACTGTCAGTCATTTTCTTATGGCAAACGTTGGATGATCAAGATCCACTATATGAGTGAGAACATGTGATACTCAGATCTTTGTTTCTGTGACATATTACCATAAGAAAATGACTGACAGTGGTGGGAAATTATGGGGGGGAGGGGAAGCGACATGGGATTAATGGTAGTAAATATCTGTATGGGGATGGGGAGATACCTCTTATCAACAAGGGTGCCTGAACGAAGCATATTTGTATATCTAACCCTTAACTGTACCCCACAATACCATAATAAAAAATATTGATTATATATTTTTAAAAAAGCATACTGGATCAAACTCTGGAGAAAAGAAAAAGATTTTAGTACCAGAGAGGCTTTTATGCCATTTCACAGTCTCTGTACATTCTGTGGGGAAGGGGAAGTATAGAGTGGAGATATTTCTTCTTTTTAGATTCCACTGTCTACCTAGTGAATTGTGACTATACTTTTACATTTTTAAAGGGCACTCAGTGGTATGACCAAACCAAAGAAGAATTGATGACTCCTACCCTTCTTCCAGATCTCCACCTTTTAAAGCAGGTAAGCTGGGTGTGACTTAGGGAGATCTATCCAAGAGACTGATTCAAAAAGAGTAGCATAAAGATAGTTAAATAAGGCTGGTGTGGTGGCTATAATCCCAGCACTTTGTGAAACCAAGTTGGAAGGATCACTTGATCCCAGGTGTTCAAGAACAGCCTGGGGAACATCATGAGACCTAGTCTCTTAAACATCTCTGCTTTCTGCACATTTTGTAGAAAACAAGAAAGCAGCAGCAGGAGAAATAAGTCATGATGAATAGAGAAAGTGTTGCCTGAGATATCTTTGCTGATAGGTGAGATGGTCTTAGGTCATGATTCACGTACTTTTTTTGGTCTGAAAACGGAGCTTGTTAACCTTTCAGTGTCTCTTTCCAGCTCAGTTATTTCCTCTGAGAAGCATAGGTTTCAGTTTGTCAAACCAGCATGTTTTCAGACAATGTTTACATTTATCTTGGCAGATTAAAGCACTAAATGGATTGTTGTTCTTCTTCCTCTTCAAGGGCATAAGATGACTTGGAAGAAGAGAAATGCCTGAGACTTCTGAACTTTGGCAGATACAGTTGGTGTTAGAGTTCTTCAGCTCCTGAAGCCACCAGGAGGGGCTACAGAACCACACTAAGCGGGGCCTCTTCATGAACTCCGAATTCCTCCCTGTTGTGAAATGCACAATTGATAACACCTTGGACCAGTGGCTACAAGGTAGTAATTGCATTGTGCCCTTTGGCTTTAAGATATGCTGAACTCAGGCTTTTCTCTTGCCACTTGTTTTTTTTTTCCATTAATAATGAAATCTGAGTGTAAGCCAGAATGACCATAGACTTAATGTTTCCACTTAGGTGAATCAGATCCTGATTATCTACATACTTCAGCTTTAAAAAAGTTTATGCAGTCCTGCTTTATGAGCCATACAGAGAATACATATAGCGACTTTAATACCCCTTAACTCTTCGGTCCTTGTTTTATCTTCCCCAGCATCAGATCATGGTTCCTTTCCAGTGGCCCTGTCTCATGTTTCTTAGGGGTGTGACCTGGCGTCTACTTGAGGCCAGCAGCCATTTTCTCCCTATTTTTGTACCTCCCCCATGTATACTTACAACTTATCGTGTGCTTATTGAGTGAATTCTTGTTGTACCAGCTCTGTAAATCCATCAGTGAGAACTTGGGAATCATGTAGCAGTAGCCTTTTATCAGTAGATGTACTGACATGTGATTGCGAGGAAATTGTAAAGTTACTCCTCATAGTGTGGAAGTGATCCCTGAAATACATGAGATAAATGATGAGGTCTTTTGACTTACAGAAACATATCTTACATGTTTATGTGTGCCTGAAATTGATTTTCAGTAGTCAAATGCTTAATCTTTTCAGTTTATTCAATTGCTTCCAATAAACATGAAATGACAACGTGCTTTGGGTAAATACTAATGCTACAAGTGTCAGTAGTAACAATATTTGCTTGATTCTTTAATGCTGTTAGTAATCAGTAGAGTTTGAATATAGTTCAGTTAAAAATATTCATCTGTTGCTGGGCATGGTGGCTCACACTGTGAGTACTTTGGGAGGCTGAGTTGAGAGGATTGCCTGAGCCCAGGGGTTTGAGACCAGCCTGGGAAACTTGGTGGGACCTTGTCTCTACAATAAATAAAAAAATTAGCTGGGCATGATGGCGAATGCCTGTAGTTCCAGCTACTTGGAAGGCTGAAGCAGAAGGATTAGCTGAGCCTAGCAGATCCAGGATGCGGTGGCTGTGAGCATTCCACTCCAGCCTGGGCAAGAGAGTGAGACTTGGTATCAAAACAAACAAACAAAAAGAATCATCTGTAATACCACGAGATAAATTTCTGAAAAAAATTAGGTTGTAACCCATATTATTAGGGATGTGCTTGCAAAGCAGCGATTTTCTTCCTTTTTTATATTGCATTTTAAAGATGTGTGGGAGTTCCAGTAAGATGGCAATAGCATAGGTGGAGTTGAGAGATTCTCCGAACGTGAGTTCTCAGAAAGGCTCTTACTTTTCTTCTCCCATCCCCCTGTCCACCACCAGTCGAGGCACGGGGACCTTTGGTTCCACACAGGGCTGGATATTGCGGCCCCAGGCTGCTGCTCTCCATCATACCTGACTCCCCACCTGTGTGGGAATCTCGGGTCTTGGCTCCCTCCCTGGCTATACCATCTCTCGCCCAGCACCCAGCACCAAGCCACTGGTCACCCAAGGAGGCTCTGGGCACCCGCCCCTGAGAGACACTGGCCCCATTTCTGTCTGAAGTACCCTGTGGGGGGCCCAGGGCCACTCTCGCTGCTCACCGCCTGCCCTTTGGAGCTTTGGAGCTCTGGAGCTCTGGGCCCACCCTGGCTGAGGCACTCAGCACACGACCCCATGTTTAGGGACCCAGACAAGCAGAGAGAAAAGATCCACTAAAGTGAAACTGCCACCTCAGCCATTCTCCAGGCAGAGATTTGCATTGCCCCGCCAAACCTGTCAACAGCCCCCACCTCAGTTCCTAAGGTAACCTCTCTAAACAGGAGACAAAGCCCCACCCCTACGCTGAATCAGACAAAAGCCACTAATCATTGCAAACCTCCCAGGCAACAGGCTAAAAAAAACAAACACAAACTGCGAGTAAATCTAACTGCCTGCAATGAAAAACAAAGGGGAGAGGCTGGAGATCAGAGCTGAAGTGCCTTCAGACATGCAGGGAAGTTTCCAGAACTAGTCTGATCTCTTTTTTTTTTTTTTTTTGAGTTGGAGTTTCACTCAGTCACCCAGACTGGAGTGCAGTGGCCACTCCCGGCCACCGCAGCCTCAACCCACTGGGCTCCGGCGATCCTTCCACCTCAGACTTCCAAGTAGCCGGAATTACAGGCGTGCGCTTCCACGCCCGGCTGATTTTGGATTTATTGTAGAGATCCAGGCGGATCTTGAACCCGCAGGCTCAGGCAATCCACTCACCTCAGCCTCTCAAAGGCGCGGGATTACAGGCTGAGCCACCAAGCCCGGCTTAGTCTGATCTCTTATTTTGACTTTGGATTTTATCATTTTGACTCTTTGTTTTGCTCACTTTTTTTACTTTCTGACTTACACTGTTTCATGATTTTATTGGTCTGTCTGTGTAGCTACCAGTATTCTTTAGGGAATCTTTCTCACATGTTTTTTTTTCACTTCTCTCCCGCTTTGTGTCTCTTTCTCACCTGTTAGTTGGTATGTATGTCTGTTTAACCTCTCACACTTCTCTCTTTCTAATTTCCTATTGACCCCCCCCTTCCTCCATTATTTTCCTCTTTTGTAACCCCTTTTAATCCAGGGACTAAATCTGCATACTGCTGCACGGACAGATTGTAAGGCAGTAGGAAATAGGTTTCAGTGTGCTCATACACCTGTTGGTGGATGCTAGAATCAGCATGTAGATTCTGAACCACAGCTTCCCTCTCAATAAACCTCAAAACTGCAAAAAGTACAGCCTGCAGCCCACACTCCAACCTCAAAAGTGAACAAATCCAGAGGACCCTCATAAGGAAGAACAAGGACTGCACAAGTGAAACAAAAGCAACTCTGCATTCCCTGAAAAACAGAATTAAAGAAGGGAAAGGAAAGGGGGAGAGAGAGAAAAATCTACACAAATGAAGAAAAACAAAAGAATATGGGTCTTTCCCAGACCCCTGGGAGGGCAGACACTGAGAAAACGGACTTTGGAATGCAAACAATGAAGAGCTCCCAAAATGACTGATCTCAAACTACAAACCTAGATATCAAGACATTAATGGAGAGATTAAAAAGAATTGAGGAGAGACAAGAAGAAACTAGGAAGGAGCTGATATCTGAGATAACAGTAATAAAGAATACTGTGAATGAAATAAATAACAAACTGATAAGCATGGAAAGCAGAATTACCCAAGCAGAAGAAAGAATCTCAGAGCTTGAGTACCAAAATACAGAACTAACCCAGCTCTTAAAAACACAGAAAACAAGCTCAAAAAGACAGAACAAAACCTTCAAGAGATGAGTGATTACTTCAGTAGATCGAACCCAAGAGTAATTGGCCTTCCTGAGGCAGAAAGAGAGACAGAGACCACACTGGAACAAACTTTCCATGAGATCATTCAAAAAAACTTCCCTTATCTAATCAGTGATGCAAAAATTCAAACACAAGAGATTCAGAGAACCCCTGCAAGACAAAAAATAAGAAGACCAACTCCTAGACACATAATAATTTGCCTAAACAGAGTAGGCATAAAAGAAAAAATCCTAAAGGCAACAAGAGAAAAAGGCCAGATCACCTACCATGGATAGCATTAGATTAGAATTAGAATAGCAGCAGATTTATCTACAGAAACCCTGCAGGCTAGGAGAGCTAGGAGCCCTATCTTCAAAGTTCTAAAAGATAAACAATTTCAACCAAGAATAACCTACCCAGCCAAGTTAAGCTTCATTAGCGAGGGAGAATTAAAATCTTTCCCAGATATTCAGTCCCTAAGAACTTACGCTGCCACCAGACCACCTCTACATGAAACACAAGAAAGTACTAAACACAGAAGAAAAGGAAAAAAGAATGTTCTTCATAAGAGTACAGGAAAAAGATTAAAATACACAAGAACCAACCCCAAAACCAAAAGAAAGACAAAAAACCAAGTGGAAGAACAACAACTCTGTAAGAACTCTATGATAGGGATGAGCTATCATATTTCAATAATTAGCCTGAATGTGAATGGACTAAACGCACCACTGAAAAGACATAGAATGACAAAATGGATAAAATAACATCAGGCAACAATATACTGCCTTCAAGAGACCCATCGCACTAGAAAGGACATGCACAGACTCAAAGTAAGAGGATGGGAAACAAATTTTCAGGTGAATGGAACACAAAAGAAAGGAGGAGTCACAATCCTAATTTCAGACAAAATACCATTTAAGCCATCAAAAATTAAAAAAGATACAGAGGGCTGCTACATAATGATAAAAGGTTCACCCCGCCAACAAGAAATATCTATCTTAAACATATATGCACCTAGCATAGGTGCGCCAACTTTCATAAAGCAATTTCTAGGAAAACTAAAGAAAGATATTGACTCTAACACCATCATAACTGGAAACTTTAATACCCCACTCACAATCCTAGATATATCATCAGGACAAAAAATCAGCAGTGAGATCCGGAACCTCATAGTAACTCTTGACCAAATGGACTTAATTGATACCTACAGAACACTCCATCCAAAGACCACAGAATACACATTCTACTCATCACCACATAGAACGTTTTCTAATATTGACCATATACTTGGCCATAAATCAAGCATAAACAAATTTAACAGGACTGAAATTTTACCATGCACCTTCTCGGACCACAGTGGAATAAAAATAAACATTAACACCAACACGGTCCCCCCCCAAACCCACAAAGACATGGACACTAAACAGCATGATGCTAAACAACTCCTGGGTCAATGATGAATTCAAAACAGAGATCAAAAGATACCTGGAAACAAATGAAAATGAAGAAACATCTTACTAAAATCTCTGGGATGCTATGAAAGGTGTAGTGAGAGGGGAGTTTTTATCCCTACAAATGCACATGAAGAAAATGGAAGGATCACAAATTAATAGCCTAACAAGCCACCTAAGGAAGCTGGAAAAGCAAGACCACAAAAACCCTAATTTCAGCAGAAGAATCCAGATCACCAAAAAAAAAGGACAGATCCTGGACATAGAAGACAAAAATATAATACAAAAAAATCAATGAGATAAAAAGCTGGTTCTTCGAAAAGATAAACAAGATAAATGGTCCTCTAGCTAGACTGACCAAGAAAAGGAAAGAAAAAACCCAAATAAGCAGAATCAGAAACACAAAAGATGAAGTCACATCTGACCCTGAAGAAATACAAAAGATCATTAGAGACTACTACATACACTTTGTATACTTGTATGGAAATAAACTTGAAAACCTTAAGGAAATGGAGGACTTTCTGACATCACACAACCTGCCTAGGTTGAAACAATTGAGAAATTGAGACCCTAAATAGCCCAATAGCAATCAAGAAAATCGACTATGTAATAAGAAAACTACCTACAAAAAAAAAGCCCTGGTCCAGATGGCTTTCCAGCAGAATTCTACAAGACATTTAAAGAGGAGAGGATACCAATCTTACTGAAGGTATTCCAGGCGATTGAAAAAGATGGAACTCTCCCCAAATCATTTTATGAAGCCAACATCACATTGATACCCAAGCCAGATAAAGACACACAAAGAAATAGATGTAAAGGCCAATATCTTTGATGAACATAGATGATGAAATTTTCAACAAGATCCTAGCAAACTGGATTCAAGAACACATCTCAAAAATGATCCATCATGACCACATGATTATATCATTAGATGCAGAAAATGCTTTTGATTTAATCCAGCACCCCTTCTTGATAAAAACCCTCGAACATCTAGGCATATGGGGAACATACCTCAAAATAGTAAAAGCCATCTACGAGAAACCCACAGCCAGCATACCCCTAAACGGACAAAAATTGGAACCATTTCCCCTGAAAACTGGATCAAGACAAGGATGCCCACTCTTACCCCTCCTGTTCAACATAGTATTGGAAGTCCTGGCTCGAGCAATCAGAGAAGAGAAGGCAATCAGGGGTATCCAAATAGGAAAAGAGGAAGTCAAGTTATCTCTCTTTGCAGATGATATGATTGTGTAACTTGAAAACCGAAGAGAATCTGTCGAAAACCTCCTTACTCGAGACCCACCTGGGCAGCGAGACCTCATCTCTACAATAAATCAAAAAATCAGCTGGGCGTGGTAGCGCGCGCCTGTAGTTCCAGCTACTTAGAAGGCTGAGGTGGAAGGATCGCCGGAACCCAGCAGGTCAAGGCTGTGGTGGCCGGGAGCGGCCACTGCACTCCAGTCTGGGCGACAGAGTGAGACTCCAACTCAAAAAACAAACAAACAAACAAAAAACCTCCTTACACTGATAAAGGCCTTTGGCAAAGTCTCAGTATATAAAATAAATGTGTAAAAGACAATTGCATTTCTTTACAACAATAATGAGCAAACAGAAACCCAAATAAAAAGCACAATTCCATTCACAATAGCCACAAAAAAAAAAAAAAAAGAAATACCTTGGCATCTTCCTAACCAGAGACGTGAAAGACCTTTACAAGGAAAACTACAAAACACTGCTCAAAAAAATCAAAGATGACACAAACAAGTGGAAAAATATCTCATGCTCATGGATTGGAAGAGTCAACATTGTGGAGATATCCATCTTACCTAAGGCAATCTACAAATTCAATGCAATACCCATCAAATTACCAGCAACATTCTTCTCAGACCTAGAAAAAACAACACAGGAATTCATATGGAAACACAAACGACCAGAATAGCCAGAACAATCCTCAGCAAAAAAAAAAAACAACAACAAGCAGGTGGTATCACATTACCAGACTTCAAACTATACGATAAAGCTACAATCTTCAGAACAGCTTGATATTGGTATAGGAACAGGCATATAGATCAATGGAATAGAATTGAGATTCCGGAAGCAAAACCTCAATTTCTCAACCAACTCATCTTCGACAAAGCCTCCACCACCTACCACTGGGGAAAGGAGAACCTATTCAGTAAATGGTGCTGGGAAAACTGGCTGACTACATGCAGAAGATTGAAACAGGACCCCTATCTATCCCCATACACAAAAATTATCTCCAAATGTATCAGAAACCTAAATGTAAAACCTCAAACCATAATAACCTTAGAAAATGAAGAACCTGCCCTCATGGAAATCGGAACTGGCATTCATTTCCTCAACAAAACCCGAAATCCACAGATCATAAGAGATAAGATAGACAAGTGGGACCTTATTAAACTGACAAGCTTCTACAATGTCAATGAAACCATCAAGAGAGCAGAGAGACAGCCTACAGACAGGGAAAAAGTATTTGCCAATTCCAGGTGCGCCAAAAGCTAAACATCTTGGATCTACAAGGAACTCAAATGTGCTGAAAAGAAAAAAACAAACAACCCCATCATAAAATGGGCAAAAGATATGAACAGACACTTCACAAAGGAAGACATCCTAGTAGCCAACAGACCCATGAAGAAATGTTCAACCTCACTAATCATCGGGGAAATGCAAATCAAAACCACACTGAGATACCACCCAACTCCTGTCAGAATGGCAGTTATCAATAACTCAAATAACAACAGTTGCTGGAGAGGGTATGGTGAAAAGGGAACACTTCTACACTGTTGGTGGGTGTGTAAACTAGTGCACCCTCTGTGGAAAGCAGTGGCAATTCCTAAAAGCTCTAAATATCAACCTCCCATATGACCCTGCAGTCCCCCTACTGAGAATATACTCTGAAGAACTCAAATCACTCTATCAAAAAGATACCTGCACACGAATGTTTATTGCAGCATTGTTAACAATAGCAAGAACCTGGAAGCAACCATGCTGTCCATCAAAAGAGGACTGAATTTTAAAAATGTGGTACTTGCCAGGCTCGGTGGCTCAGCCTGTAATCCCGCGCCTTTGGGAGGCTGAGGTGAGTGGATTGCCTGAGCCCGCGGGTTCGAGACCCACCTGGGCAGTGAGACCTCATCTCTACAATAAATCAAAAAATCAGCCGGGCGTGGTAGTGTATGCCTGTAATTCCGGCTACTTGGAAGGCTGAGGCGGAAG
>JAPVLO010005202.1:0-11177 GCA_027257055.1 Cephalopachus bancanus | reverse complement strand
TATTCAGTGAATTGCCAAAATTTACACATTGGTATAAGATTTATTTTTAGGCCTTCTTTCTCAGCTAAAAATCATTGACGCACAGAAATTTTCCATTTGTTCACTGATTTGCAAATAATAGTACATGGTGCTTTAGCAGCATGTCAAGGAGTATACAATGCAGTCATTCTTCAAGGTATAATTGCAGGCAGTACCTCAGTGTGAAGCAATTTGCTTTTAAACATGAGACAGCATATGGCTAAAGGAGAGAGAGTCAGTGCTAAAAGGTATTATCTCTATTTTTTTTTATTTTGGAATCTCCCCAAAAACCCTTTTCTACATCCCCTAAAAATATCAAGACATTTATCACAAAACTACCATAGACCAATATGTCCAAGTCTACAAGATCACCTCCAAATGTACTGAAAAATAAAGACTATAGCGAGTTTATGACATCAGACTGTTGTAAAAACAAACAGAAAGAGTATTTTGGTTTAGTGGAGCTTGAACACTTGCTCAAATGCCTGAGTCACACATAGGCTGCTCCTATTCAGAAGTCTTCCAAACAAAATTTGTTCAGGAATGGAGTTGTCAAATGTAATGGCCCTAATTTTTCATGGCCTGAAGTACTGAGAAATCCTTTAGGATGATCAAGGTTAATTATAACATATACATAACTAACAATTTATATGGTGTCTAGTACAGTATGAAATAATTCCAGATAACGATTTATGTTATGGCCATGAGAGCTTGGACCATAGAGAAAAACACTGACTTTTAGTATGTATAAACAAAAATTCTATTAAAATGTATTCTTTTTTTAATTACCAAAAACTATTAATATTGCTTTTCTTTCCATTCCATTAAGTTTGGGAGTTATCACTTAGATGTGTTAAAGGAAATGAGGAGCAGTTTGGGGATAGAAGTTATTTTTCTGTGAAGATACTTTCTAGCACAGTTTGTTAATGTCATCATATCATTTTTTAACCAAGCTGGAACTACATGTCTCCTTTTAGGTACGGTCAAGGTGAAACATAAATAACCACTTGACTTAGCAATGACATTATAAATATTACTGTTTTATTTTTATATCACTTATTATGGTATATTAATGGCATTTTCTGAAACAAACTAGAAGAAAAGGGCTACAGTTACCCAAAGCGTTTTTTACATGAGAGTGGCAAATTGCTTTGCAATTGAAATATTGATAGAATGCATAGTTAAGTGGTGGACAGGAAGCCCAAAATATTTGCACCAAAGATAGACGTTTTCATAAACAAAAAGCTTAAGAATGAAAGGTTAGACAATAAATTGGCAAAAAAAATATTGATCGGATGCTTGGTACTGGGTGCTGGGTGCTTGGGTGACTCCCACCTGCTCAGGAGTCCTGGGTCTCAGCTCCCTCCCTGGCTACATCATCTTGCCCAGCACCCAGCACCAAACCACAGTGAGTTTGTCTAGAACGGGTCACCTGGCAATGAATTCCACATCCTAAAGGCAATGAATTATGAGTTAATATGATGAAAAATCTCAAGCACTCTCTATGTACCTAAAAGCCCCCTTTGGGAAATTTTTTCACTTTTTAATTTGATCGTAAACAACTGGTTTTAAACCACATATAAACCCATTTATCAAATGTTGTCTTGCTCTTGAGCTTACTTTTCTTGTCACATTATAGATGGAAGCAAAAATCTCTTTGAACTCTTTTTTTTTTTGAGTTGTGGCCTATGTATAGATAGCTACTTTCTCTGATAAGAAGCTTTTTTTTTCATTTTAAATAAGAAATGCCACAGTTTATACAACCAATAACTATTTGGGAAATACTTGACCTTTGTTATGATCACTATTATGTATTTCCCCTAAGGTGTCAAATAAATTAGCATTAAATTGACTAACATGCTTTCTTTTTCAGCATGTATGGCATGACCTTTCAATAAAATAATGTTTGCCTTATAAATATATTAATATTTATCTCATTTATTCACAATATGCACGGAATGTTTTGTATTTGTCAAGTTCAATACTAAGCCCTTTTCACATGCATCATTTCCTAATTCCCACAAAATCTTATTTTTTTTAACTTAGAAATTCTAAAGCCTAATTAAGGTCACATATCTGGTAAAAGGCAAAGCAATTATATGAACCTATTATGTAAATTCTAAGTCTCAATCTTGCCACTATTTTCTACTATTTTCCTCCTTATAAAAACCTATCCCAGCTGAATTACAGTATTTTTAAATGTCTGTTATAAATAAGTAATAGTAATTAGGAACCTCTATACCAGGAATTATCAAACTGAGCACTCTTGGTATTTTTGGCCAGGTATTTTTTATAGTTGTCATCATGAAAAAACTGTCTTATGTATTATAAGATGTTCAGCAGCATCCCTGACCTCTAACCATTAGATGCCAGTGGCAAAACCTACTCGCTTTTAATTGTGACAACCAAAAATGTCTTCAGACACTGCCAAATGTCCCTATGGAAGGATAAGTTAAATAATAATAATAAAAACCCCTTGTGAGCATTGCTGCCTTGGAAAATTGCCATGTTTTTCTTTCAGTTATCAAATATATCAGTTTTAAAGTTTTTAGTATCCAGGTAGAGTCAAAGTTCATTAAAAAATATACTTGTTTCCCTCTAGCTTCAATTTGAAAATTATACTAATTGCAATATTCATCAGAAATCTCTCTGTTCCAGGGAGGACAGTCTATTCACAAGTCTCACAAATGACTTTGTGAAGGCCCCATAATGCTTTGAAAGAAAAAAATAAATGCTGAACTAATAAATAAGTGACAATCTCCATAAACTATAATATTTGTTGTTGTTCATTCAAAGACTGCATGCTTCATTTTCAATGACATAAGCACAGTCCTAGTTTTTTGGTACTCAGGGCTGCTTCTTTTGCTTGGGTAATGTGTACATTGAGGAGAAAAGGCACAGAATTATTTTTGCTAAAATAAAATGCCATCAATGAAGTATATTTTTGAGATATTAGTTTTTTGTAAAAAAGTTGAAATTTAAATGGAACAGGCTATGCCATTGGAATATGTAGTCCCACCTTTCCTTACCAGCCTTCTCAGTGCTAGAATTATTTTGCTAGCAGTGTTAATTGCACCCTAATACTCTACCATTGTGCTTCCCTTCCAAAATAAATAATATTTATGAAACATTGGAACAATAAATAATCTGTGTGTTTATTATGTTTATTTACCACTGAAGTTTCCTTTCCAAATTGCATGGCTCAGTTCTGACTGCTGTTTAGGCAGAGCCATCATGCTTTCCAAACTGCCCTGCCAACTTGTTTGTCTTTACATATGTTATTTTTTTTTTTTTGAGACTTGGAGAATAGCAATTAGGCAATTCCAGGTGGTGTGGTTACCAGAAGATAATAACATCTAAGTGTATTAGATGCATCACACACACAGAGGCTTTGTAATTCTCAGGGGCATGATTATCTCATTCCTGCTCTTTATGCCATGTCAATATCCCCTTTTGTTTTCACAGTATCAAGTTAGAGATTCTTCAGTCCCTTCCCCCCAATTATGTCCATTCAACTATATAATCATTATAAGAGCAGTGTCAGAAAACAACAACCACAAAATCCAACACAACATTATACAGAGCCAACATTCTGGGTTCTTTTTCAGCATTTAATTATAGGATGTGTTATGTTTTCTGGTAATTTATTGTTTTTGGAAAACTAGCAGGGACATTTGTAGGCATACAGCATCCAGAAAAAATTAGATTTTGGCAGGCCTTAGCCATATCTCATTTTTCTCCATATTTTCATCTCATCCTATTCTATTCCTTTTCAAACATTTAGTAGGGAATATGGGCTAGAATAGGTACACACGAATTGTTTCATCTTGCAAATGTTTGCAACCAACTAATATTATATAGCAAGGTCTCAAATCGCAACTCTAAAACCTAAGTGTTAATTCTCCTCAGATATATTTTCAGTGTCTCAATTTTTAATAAACGTTTCCTCAACTGTATTCCATGATACCGTAGTGTGCCATAAAATATTAATGGATAGACTATGGTACTCAAGTAACCTATGCCGAAATGTAGCAACCTGAAATGAGTAGTTATAGAGAGTATAATTTTTTTTTTTTTTTTTTTTGCCAATACTGATCCTCATTGAAGTTTGACGCAAGGAAATGTGGTATTTCGTGTCTTCAGACTACTTTCTGCTAACTTAGTGCTTTCTTCTCACTCAGGTTCCCAGAACTCTGCTACATGTCTCTTTCTTCTGTGTTTTTACAGCATTACTTTGCCTATATTTATCAGGGCACTTATTGCACAATAGAAACACTGAGTTAATTGTCCTTTTCCCCGGCTGTATTGTATTTCCAGCACTTAGCACAGTGGGTAACAAAAAGGAACTTATATAGTAGTTCTTCAACAAATGTTTGTTAATGAATTATTGAGCTATAAACATAGCCCTCTAGGTAGGTTATTTGCAGGAGTACAGCATGAGATATTTTTGACTAAGGTAATTTGTTAATTATGATTCTCAAATTACAACATATTGCATGAATAGTTGTTTTTTTTTTTTTTTTTTTTTTTTTCTTGAGTTGGAGTCTCACTCTGTCGCCCAGACTGGAGTGCAGTGGCTGCTCCGGGCCACTGCAGCCTCGACCTGCTGGGCTCCGGCGATCCTTCCGCCTCAGCCTTCCAAGTAGCCGGAATTACAGGCGTGCGCTACCACGCCCGGCTAATTTTTTGATTTATTGTAGAGATGAGGTCTCGCTGCCCAGGCGGGTCTCGAACCCGCGGGCTCATGCAATCCACTCACCTCAGCCTCCCAAAGGCGCGGGATTACGGCTGAGCCACTGAGCCCGGCGCATGAACAGTTTTGTATACTTATTTCGTTTGCTAAAAGTTCCTTCAGAATTGGGGTTGAATGGAGTAATAGAGTAGAGTAGGTATAGTGTCCTTCTTTATGAAAGAGTTTGCAGTCATAAACACAATGAAAATGAGACCTCGCTAGTCATCTGATAGACAAATACAGAAGTGAAGAAATGTGAAGAAATTTGGGAAGAAAGGCATAGTCCATTGCTTTTCTAATGGGTATAAAGATTTATCAGAATCAATTTACTAGTTGGCTCAGGGGTAGGGCTTGCAAGGTAGTGCTTTGGGGCTAAGTGTCCACACTGCTTTGTGTTAATTAATTTATCAGTATTATTATTTCTATTCTACTCTCTGTGTAATGAAATAATAAATGTACAGAGACAAACTGAGGTGAAAAATGGAGAGATTGCAAGCTTAGTTACAGTGGCATCTTTTGCCTCTTTTAAAAGTGAAACTGGCTGACAAATAGAGACAGGGACACTTGGGATTGCAGATTAAACAGCACAGCAAGTACGTAGACAAGATAGCTGTCTTTGGTAATTAAAGCTGGTCTGCTTAGTACTGGGAGGTAACAAAGATGGTCTCCTTAGTTTGCCTAAAACAGTAAAAGCTCTCAACTTTTTCTCCCTTGCAATCTCTTAGGCTATCAATACTTTCCTTGACAAATGAGGCTGTGTCTTTAGGCAAAGTTTGAGTGTGGCTATAAAATCTGATAAAATAATGGTTCTTCTCTTTACCAGTCTGTTTGTTGAAATGGTCCCTAATTTTAAATCTCCAATCCTTGCATTTCCATCCCCCTTGTGAGAGCTCAATTCTCACTGTTGTCAGCAGAAGCAGTTGCTCAGTGTGGTGCAACGAGCCTGATGGATGGCTTTAATTTGCTAGTCCCAGATTGCCTTTACAATTGCTCAGGTCCTGGAGAGAGCTGGCCACCCCAAGCAGCAATCACTGCCTCTGTGTTTCCACACCTGCCTCAACAGCCCAAAGGGCATAGAGATTGGTACCAAGAAGGAGATATAGAAACAGAAATTTCTCATGATTTCTTCAACACTGGAGGCTAGTAGTGTGGGAGAAAGGGTCTTGAGGCAATAGCATTATATCACAACTGACTATAGTCTCCTATTTGCCGTCATTTCAAGCTGTGATGAAATAGGAGCTGTCTCTTTTCCATAAGAGTGACATCATACAGAAAATAAGACAGATTTGTATCCATTTAAGTTCAGGACAAAGTTTAATTTGAATGCATAGAGTGAGGTATCTTCTTCAAAGAAAATTATCTTCTATAATTTGTTTATTATCCTCTGTCTAGCTTAAATTATTCCCCCTCATTATTATTTCCCTTGTTAATTAATTAAAATAATTTCTTAATTTTTAAAATAATTTTTTACTTAATTTTTATAAATAATTATTTTAATGTAATTTTTGAAATAATTATTTACTTAATTATTATGTTATTTATTACTGCACACACCCTTTTTCACTCTTAAACACTTACAAAGACATTTAGAAAGTGACCAACAGGCTATAACCAGTATAATAGTGTTCAGGACCCTTTTACTCTCTGATCTTTGGTTTCTGTATTTACCAAGTAATTGGATTAGTTAAGCAGTATAACCTACTCTTTTAAGATGAGTTTATCAAACTACCTTCTCATTGTTTAATTGTGCAATACAATTTAGCTTTTCAGGAAATGAACATTTGTTATTTAACAAGGTGTGGAGATTGGGGGCAATTCATGACTAAACTAGGACATTGCTTATTATAAATTTAATTATTATAACCAGGTTATATAAAGAACTTTAAGTTAATAAATAATATTCACATCTATGATTTCATTAAATTCTCATATGAATAGTACTAGAAAGATTGGTCAGGAATTAATATTATCCTCACTTCCCAGTGCAGAACAGTGATAAAAAGATAAATCACAGGATTTGGGATCAATATTCATAGGATTTCTGTCACTTTACCATTTCAGTTACAGTGTGCTTTCCTAAAGACCTAACTTATGTTGTATGTGGCTATATTAGTACTAGGCAAAATCTAAACAAAGATGAAATTGAAGATTTCAGAGAGCCATTTCATGCTCTTTCTACTAGACCTGTCTGGTTCAGAGTATTCTCTTCCTTTCTTCTACTGCTTTTGCTCCTAGCTTTGTACACCTGTAAACTCAGCATTGTCCTAAACTCTCAAACCTACCTGGCCAAAGAATAGAGGACTTTCCCTAGCTACAGATCAACATTCTGCAACTATTATGTTGCCTTTGTTTTGTGCCAGCCTTGATGTCACACCACATCTGGATCTTTGTGTTATCTTTATTTGTGTTGTAAAAGCCATTGGCAGTTGGATACATGCCTTTCTCTAACTCTGTGATAACTGGATCTTGTTCGTGAGACTCAGTCACTACTGTAATTCTTCAGTTTTTATTGTCAGATCCTTGTCCTCTTTAAGTTCCTATTTTATAATCCTGCAAGCACTTCTAATACTCTCTGGACAGAAGTCAGTCTGTTTTGTGAATAAAGTTTTTTTGGAACACTACTATGCCCAATGGTTTGTTATCCTGTCTATGGTTGCATTTGTCTATGGGTGCCAAAAAACACAGTTAATAGTTAGACAGAGGCTGTATGGTCTGAAAACTTAAAAGAATTATTGTCTGGACATTTATAGAAAAAGTTTGCTTACTCTTGTCCTAGAACTGTACTCATGCTTTGCTTTCTAGTTAGCTTACATTCGCTGGTACTTGAGTCCTATTTTGAGCTTAGTAGGGTGACTAGGATCCTGTAGCTTGAAAAGAGATTACCCTTGTATCTGGCTGTATGCTGGCTTGCCTGCCATAACTTACAAATACCATCTGTCTCTAGATTTCCACTATCTTTATTTGATACTGCTTCATCAATTCTTAGTTTCCTTCTTTTAATGCTCACTGCTTTCTGGGGTTACTACCTACATTTTTAAGTACCTTTTATATGAGCTCTGCAAGCTGGGCTTGGTGGCTCAGCCTGTAATCCCGCCCCCTTTGGAGGCTGAGGTGAGTGGATTGCCTGAGCCCGGGGTTCGAGACCCACCTGGGCAGCGAGACCTCATCTCAAATAAATCAAAAAATCAGCCAGGCGTGGTAGCGCGCGCCTGTAGTTCCAGCTACTTGGAAGGCTGAGGCGGAAGGATCGCCGGAGCCCAGCAGGCGAGGCTGCGGTGGCCGGGAGCGGCCACTGCACTCCAGTCTGGGCGACTGAGTAAGACTCCAACTCAAAAAAAATAAATAAAATAAAAAAATAAATAAATAAGCTCTGCTTATGGAGCTAGGCTTCCCCATACCTTGCATCTTTGTCTATTTTATACCCTCAGATCCCCACTATTCAGTATCCTGTAAGTATCATTGACTAGATCCATTTCTAAGCCCTGTCTCCATCTGTTGCTCATCCCAATTGAAGTCAGCTGTATTCAAAAATTTTTGTGCCACATGCCCTACTTCTTTCTTAGAGAAAACAGAACATATGGAAGTTAAATTTTGGGCAAATTTCTCTCTGAACTGGCACACTAATGTTTCTTCAATAGGTATATAGGTTCAATATAGAAACTTCATGGGTTTACAGGAAATGTAGAGTTACCTGTATCTCAAAATAATCCAGTTAAAATTGATATCTAAAAACACAAGGGCCCGGTCTTTAGAAATGTTAGGCATACATGCATTCCATTTTGGTCTATACAAGAAAGACCCCCCCCAAAACCTGGAATTATCTTTTTGAGGGCGGTCCCCTTGTATGACACTTGGAATTTGTTTCTCAGGATCAAAGTGTCAACCAAAGTTTTATCTGGAAGTTTTAAGAAGGTTGCATGACAATTTGCAGACGAAACATCCCAAGTTGTGACACACAGGTGATTGGTTCTTCCTCCATGACAATGCACCAGCCAATACCATGCTGAATATTCAGCAGTTTTTGACCGAAAAACAGCATGAAAAAGTTCTCAAAGGGAGATGTTTTGTTGATGTGGAAGAGGTGAAACAAAAAATGGCAGAAACACTAAAAGGCATCAAAATTGTTGAGTTCAAAAGCTGTTTTGAGCAGTGGAAAAAACATCTCAATAAGTGTATTTCATCAAACGGAGAGTACTTTGAAGGTGACTGAAGTTTAAACATGTAAGAATAAATAGACAATTGTTTATACAAATAAATTCTGGCTTTTTGGGGGTCCCCCTCATACTCAGAGATAATTATCAATCTCCACTCTCCTCCTTCACCCTCATTATTCCTGAGAAAGGAACTTGATACATATCACACAAGATCAATAAGCAGCAACTCAAAGTCCTTACTCAAGAAAAAGAAGTTCCATAGCTTATAATTCAAAATATGATTTGAGTTTTATAGTTTTCAAAAGCCTCAAATATTTTAGCAATTCCGTGATGAAGCACATTTGTATCCTAGTAGACATTCTGATGATGAACTGGTTATTTTAAATTCACTGTGATAGACAATCTTTTGTCTATCAGAAACAAAGAATAATCCCAATGCCCTCAAATCAAAGTAGTTGGATGGAAAAACTTGAGTATTTGTCCCATTACCACATAAGAGATGACTAAATAGGTGATCACCATCTTCTAGCTTGACACTATCGAGGTTTCCTCTGCTGTCAGCATCATATGAATAGATGACATATTTCCACAATGTGGAAAGTAGTTTCACTAAGGTAAGCATAGTGTTCTTTGTGCATTTAATTGCCTAGTGATTTGGTAAATAGTTGCAGAGTATAGGTCTTTGTTCTCCTTATCACTAAGTTATAATTAAAATCTAACATTATTTCTGAACACCCTTTACTGTTTTCAATATACAAAAATTTGGAAACACTATTTCCCCAATGTAAACTTTTTCTTTTTTAAAGGGGGAAAAAAATGCTGCTCCTTAGAGCAGAATAATGTATTATCTAAGAAAGAGTGCTATATCTGTTACATTTCCCAACTTTATAGAAAATTTAGGCAAATTGAAAGAATGTTAAAATATCATTTGTGAAGAATTGACCAGGATGATTAGTACCTTGAATGTTGCTGAAAGTTTTCTCAACTTTAAAAATCATACTAAGCCAATACTAGGCTGTTTTGATTATTGTAGCTTTATAACACAGATTAAAATCTGGGAGTGTGATACTTCCCGCTTTGTTTTTGCTTTGGTTAATTTTTTTTGCTAAGGATTGTTTTAGCTTTTCGTGGTCATTATTTTTCCATATAAACCCCTGCACTGTCGTTTCCAGGTCTGAAAAGAATACCGCTGGCAATTTAATGGGTATTGTGTTAAATTTGTAGAGCATCGGGTAAGATGGACATCTTAGCAATGTTGATTCTTCCAGTCTATGATTAAAAAAATTTTTTCATTTGTTTTGTCATCTTTGATTTCTTTGAGCAGTGTTTTTAGTTTTTTTTGTAAAGGTCTTTCACGTCTCCGTTAGGAGGATTCCATGGTTTTTTTTTTTTTTTTGTGGTAATTGTGAATGGGATTGTGCTTTTCATTTGGATTTCTGTTTGTTTATTGTTGGTGTATAAAAATTTGATTGTCTTTTGCACATTTATTTTATACCCTGAGACTTTGTGAAAGTTCTTTATCAGTGTTAGGAGGTTTTTGACAAATTCTCTTGGGTTTTCAAGGCATAGCATCTGCAAAGAGGGATAACTTGACTTCCTCTTTTCCTACTTGGATACCCCTGATCTCCTTAACTTGTCTGATCGCTCTAGCTAAGACTTCCAAAACTATGTTGAAAAGAAGGGGTAAGAGTGTGCATCCTTGTCTTGATCCAGTTTTCAGGGGAAATGGTTCTAATTTCTGTCTGTTTAGCAGTATGCTGACTGTGGGTTTGGCGTATAGACCAATGTAAAAGGATAGAGATTCCAGAAGCAAAACCTCAATTTCTCAGCCAACTCACCTTCAACAAAGCTTCTACCACCAGCCACTGGGGAGAGGAGAACATATTCAGTCAATGGTGCTGGGAAAATTGACTGACCACATGCAGAAGATTGAAACAGGACCCCTACCTATCACCATACACAAAAATCAGCTCCAAATGGATCAAAGACCTAAACGTAAAACCTCAAACTATGAGAAACTTAAAAATTCAGGAGACATCTTTATGGAAATTGGAACTGGCAACCAATTCTTGATCAAAATCCCAAGTGTCCATGCCATAACAGATAGGATAGACAAGTGATACCTCATCAAACTGACAAGCTTCTGCTAAGTCAAAGAAACCATCAAGAGAGCAGTAGACAGCCCACAGACTGGGAAAAAATATTTTCCAAATGTATGTCTGGGCAAAGGCCTAACATCTAGGTCTGCAAGGAACTCAAACGTGCCAAAAAGA
>JAPVLO010005201.1:0-11305 GCA_027257055.1 Cephalopachus bancanus | reverse complement strand
ATATTTTGCACATTAGTATATTAACTTATTGTATTTAAGGCCAAATCCACTCGAAGAGATTTACAGATGCTTCTAATTTGGTCTCTTGTCAGTGAACTTCATGCTGAGTTTTGATACCTTGACTTGTGAGGTCATCTAATCTGTATCAGTCGTGTCACCCAACTCTTTTGTTGAGCCATTTCATTAGTGGAATGGGAAGAGATAATAGAAAATGTGGTTTCTAGCCGGGCATGGTGGTGTGTGTCTGTAGTTCCAGCTACTTGGAAGGCTGAGGTGGAAGGATTGCCTAAGCATAGCAGGTCGAGGCTATGGTGGCCATGAGCATGCCACTGCACTCCAGCCTGGGCGACAGAGTGAGACTCCAACTAAAAAGCAAACAAACAGAAAAACACTTCATGTTTATCCTCTTTCCTCCATGGCCCCTTTAGGGCAGGGAATAAGCCTGAAGATGTTTTTTTTTAAGGTTTCTCTAGGGGTGCTCATGTTGGATGGAGGCTGTTGCAGATAAAGCCCATCACAATTGGTATTGCTTGCAACAGCACAGGTGATTTTTCTTTATTTCTTACTTCTCTGCTCCTCTTCCAGAAATGCCAATGCAATAAGCTTTTTTTTTTCTTTTTAAAAGCAGAGTGCTTGTCATGAGGCTCTGCACTCTATTCAAGTCCTGCTTCCAGCTCTGAGGATCTCCTGAGAACACAGCCCACAATCCTTCCTCCTTTTCCCAGGATTCCACTGGGCCTTGAGTTGAGGACACTCAGACTGGAGTTCATGCTGCCTCGCTCTGTATCTGGTCCTGTCCCTTGAGTTACATGTTTCCGTCTGTTCTTCTCCTCCCTCCCCTTACTTCCAGTTCAGACTTTGCTGCCTGACAGAACCTCACCTAGTCTGTTTTAATGGGAAGCTGAAACTACTGTTTACTGTTGCTGTGTGGACAGTGTGTGGAGATTTCGAGCCTCCTCTCCCTTCTCTTACCTTCTCTCAAGAAAAGTCAAGAGTCTTCTTTCTGTGGTTTCTGCAGGCAAGGCTGAGAGTGTGTAGACTTCTCTTTGACATTTAACCATCAGAAGTGACTCTCACCAGGAAGTCCAGAGAGTCTCAAAGCTCCATCGGTAAATCCCAGCACCCAGAGCCCTAGAGCCCATGTAGACCTACAGGGCCCACATTTGAGGATGGCCTAGCCCAGCCAAATTTCAATTCTATATAATTGAGGGGTTGAATTTGCTAAATAGGGACAAACACACACATATCAACCGCAAAGCAAAGTACCAATCAATGGTTCAGTACTACAGGAAGATTTTCTTTCTCCTCCTCCTCCTCCTCCTTCTTCTTTTTTTCTTTTGAGTTGAGGTCTCACTCTGTTGCCCAGGCTGGAGTGTAGTTGCATGATCATGGCCCATTATAGCCTTGAACTCCTGGGGGCTTAGGTTATCCTTCCACCTCAGTCTTCTGTGTAATGGAGACTACAGGTGTGCATGATCATGCATGGCTTATTTTTTCATTGCTGTAGAGACATCTCACTGTGGTGCCCAGGCTAGTCTCAAACTCCTGGGCTCAAGCAATCTTCTCCCCTCAGCCTCCCAAAGTACTGGGGTTACAGGTGTGAGCCACCGCGCCTAGCCAGAAGATTTTTAATAAGGATATTTTATTACAAAATAGATGGGAGAACATTATCTCAGAACAAAGGAGAGTCATTTAACGTAAACACATTTAATTTGATAAAAATTCATGGTATTGTTTTTATTTTTTACATTTTGGGGAATGTATTATTGCAAACTTCCTCATTACACAACAGCATGAATGATGCTGAGTGGGAGAAACCAGGCACACTTGGCAAATACTCTAGAGTCTGCTTGGAGATAGGATAAAAACAGGAGAGCTCAACTATGCAGTAGTCAGTCAGGGTATAGTTACCCTGGGTGGGGGTTAGTGCTCACGAGGGGGCTTCTGAGCTACTAGTTATATTCTGTTTCTTCATCTGCGTATTGGTTTCACAGAATGCTCTGTTTGTGAAATATATACTTTAAAAATATACGTTTTTCTATTTGTGTTACTCCTGAATTGTTAAAAGCACACACTTTGTCATTGTGTAACCTAGTCCTTAGTGACCCACTGGTAAAGTTCAGTCTTCACACTTGATAGAGGAGGAAACAGCTCTTGAGATGTGAAATGCCTTGTTCCAGGTCATAAAGCCAGTCAGTTGCCAAACTGGAAATAGATCCCGGCCTCTGAGGCTTTGCTCAGGTCCTCTTTGCTACAGGCTTCCTAGTCCTGGGGGCACCACACAGTTGCAGGCTGCTCCAGCAGAAAGGGTCCTGGCTGCCTCAGGAAACCTGTTCACGAGGGGAAACGCTCAGTGCATATTTGTTGGGTGAAATGTGGAATGCATGTTGCCGGAGTCTTGTCCTCATTCCTAGGCCCTTCATTCTCCTCTGCCAAGCAGCTGTCCACATCCCACCTGCAAGGCCTCTGCTCATGATTGCTTTCTTTAGTTATTTCTTTCTGAGAAGAAAATTCCTGTCCTCCTTTTCAAGGCAAACTCTTCTCCCACCCCCTTGAGGCTATTCACCCCTCCTTATGAATTCCTCTTGTATCTGCAGCTTTTATTTCTCCTCATGCCCCTGCCAAAGTGTCTTTTCCATCTTTCTACAAATATACTCAGTATTTTCTCTCCTAAAAAAAAAGTCCTCTCCCTGGTTCTGATTAATGAGTCCATAGACACTTATGAAGCACTGATGCTGGGTGCTGGACAAGGGTGCTGTTCCTGCTCATGGTCAAGCAAGTCTTGCCCCCTCTCAAGTTACTTTTGTCATCTTCACACTTTTTGAGGAAGCTGAGTCCATTTTCATTTTCTCCAGTTTCTCCCATCTTATTTCTCCTTTCACTTCCTGTTACCTGCCTCTGCCATTTTCTTATTTTGTTTTATGTGGTCATTGTCCTTTCAGCAGGATGAACACATGTTTCTAGGTGGCCCTGTCTGACACCAGTTCTCCCTGTGTAATTATTGATAACTATTATCTGCTTCACTCAAGTGTTCCGGTTTGGATTTTAAGTCACACAGTTGTTCACCTGCTACCCTTTACTAGCCATATGCAGTGGCCTTTTCCTTTTTCTAATTTGTGCTGATTCTTGTGTTGGTTTTGGCAAAGTATTAGTTAAGATCTCAGACTTTGATGACAGAGGCCCGAGTTCAAATCCCAGCACCTCGTCTAAGCACAAGTTCTGAACTTCAGTTTCTTTATCTGTAAACTGAGGGATGAGCATCAAGTACCTGCCTTATGGGCTGGCTGCTGGTTCCTACAGTGCTTGAGGCTCCAGCAGAAGGAGTGCTGGGTAAGCAGGACCATTTCCCATTGTTGCTTCTTCTAGAAGCACCCTTTTCCCTTGACCCTGGACTTTTCCCTGGACTTCCCACCATCTCTTCTTTGTTTTCTGATGCTTTCTAGGCTCTTTTTCGGTCTCTTCAGCTTTTGTCCTCCCCAACCAGCTGGAACTCTTGGATTCTTGGTTCTGTGATTCAGCCTACTTGGTGATGAAGAGGGTAAGCCTTGGCAACAAATACTCTGGTTCCAATCCCGACGCTGCCACTTACTAGTTGAGTGTACCTGGGCAAGTTACTTAACTTCCTGGTGCCTAGTGATCACACCTGTTAATGGGGATGCTTATTCTGTAGGGTGCTTCTGAGGATTTCATGAGCTGAGACTTGCAGCAAGTGCTCTGCATAATGCTGGCACTAGTGAACATCCAACACATGCTGTTCCTACTCCCAGCTTTCTTCCTCTCCCACACTCCCCTATGGAATCTTACCCATTCTATCTTTGTGGGGCCCTCACAACCCTCCCCCACCACCGCCTCTGCTGCTGCCCTAATTGTTTCAGATCTTTGTTCTTTCTTTCTGATCTACTGAAATAATCGCCTACAAGTACCCCTACTACAAATCCTTTCCTTTCTGAAGCATATTTCAGATCATTCTGCTCCTGAGCTTTAAATTGTCTACACACTAGAGATAAAATCTCCAGTGCTGCCATTCAAGCTCCCCCCATCTGAACCTCACCTACATAACTAACTTCAGTCCCCTGCTGCACCCTTCTGCATCTAATGATTCAGCTAAATGGATTTGTTCTTTCCCTCTCTTGTTCTTCCTGTGATTACCCACCTCAGGACTTTTGTCCTTGCTGGTCATTTGGAACACTCATTCTCTCTCCTGTACCCAACTTCTGCCATCCTTCAGAACCCAGAGGAAATGTTACCTTCTCCTTGAAACCTGACCTGATTTTTCCTATACCCCCAACAGGCAGGATTCTCTAGAACGTTGTGTGACCCTTTCCAATAGCTGTTCTGCTTTCTATCCTGCCTCTTATCTGAAGGTCATTTACTCACAAACAGGTCACCTGCCACTATTATCATGTCAGCCCATCTCCTGCCCACGGTCATTAGTCATGTCAGTCTTCTCAGTGTGTCCAGGATAAGAGCCTTTTAATGCTGCTGTGTGCAGGGCCCAAACTAGGTTGGTGCTGTAAGAACCATACAAGGTTCTTTCTTTCTTTTTTTTTTTTGAGTTGGAGTCTCACTCTGTCGCTCAGACTGGAGTGCAGTGGCCGCTCCCGGCCACCGCAGCCTCGCCTGCTGGGCTCCGGTGATCCCTCCACCTCAGCCTTCCAAGTAGCTGGAACTACAGGAGCGCGCTACCACGCCCGGCTAATTTTTTTTTTTATTGTTTATTGTAGAGATGAGGTCTCACCAAGTTGCCCAGGCGGGTCTCGAACCCGCGGGCTCAGGCAATTCGCTCACCTCGGCCTCCCAAAGCGCTGGGATTACAGGCTGAGCCACCGAGCCCGGCCAAGGTTCTTTCTTTTTCATGAGGAAACACAACCGGGGTGAGGAAAGAGTGTGTTCATGCATGCATGCACAAGAGAATGACTTGGCAACAGTCTCAGAGCAGCTCTGCTCATAAGTGGGTGCAGATTAAAGGCAGGGCCCCAGAGAATTGGCAAGTGCTGAGAGACTGCAGATCATGGGGACTCGGCCTTGTGTATAATGGGTCACAGCTCGGCAGAACAAACAGGGAGTTCTGCGCACAGACTTGAAGGCAGGTGCACAAGGATTGACTAGCAGTAGATGGGGAGCTGGGCAGAGGGCAGTTATATCTGTTTCCTGACATATTTTTTGGCCCGAAGAACAGTTTGAAGTCTCTGTTTCTTCAACTGCCTTCAGCATGGTCTAGTGACCAAGATCATGGGCCTTGGTATTAGAGTGGCTTGGGTTTAAATCGGGGATCTCTTACTTGGTGACTGAGTGCCCTTAGGAAAGTCATCTGAACTTCAGTTTTCTCAACCTCACAAGACTGTAGGAGGTAGAGTGAAATAGAGAGCCTAAGTGCCTGGCAGATCATAAATGCTCACTACGCTTAGGATGCAATTAGAGCTTCAAGCTCTTCACTTATAAGACGAAGACAACTCACAACCTTCTCCCAGGCTGTCCTAAGCTCAGCTCTCTAAGGACTGGAAACACGGCCCTCCATCACACAAGTTATATACCAAAGCAAGATGTGTCTGGGATTAATTAAAAACACCTGATACCTCTCTATTTAATTAATTGTCCTTCTGTCCTCCTGGAAAGTGTTAAAGGATAATTTTTAAAAGTTAAAATCATGACTTTCGTATAAATACAAAATGAACATATTTAATTAATTGTCCTTCTATCCTCCTAGAAAGTATTAAAGGACAATTTTTAAAAGTTAAAATTATGACTTTCATATAAATACAAAATGAACATATACCAAAGGTTTCACTTAACTCATTATGAAAGGGGGGGCCCCTGCTCTTGTCGCCACAGTCTACTTTGGTCCCATTGATTATTCCAATTTTTTCCTCTGGGTCTTAATTCCTACTGTACAGGTTGAAAACTTTTAGTGTTTGTGCGTGCATATGTCTATGTAGATGGGGCGTGTAGGTGTAAATAACCTTGATTTTAAGAAAGTGCTTTCCATTTTGTAGTTATGTGTTTTGTTGCCAATCTGCCTAATTAATGGCAAGCTTTAATTAGATCTGAGGAGGGAGGAGTTCCCTGAGTGAATACTCTGGAGAAAAGAGACAAAACAGAAAGGAACAAAAGGGAAGAGAGCTAGTTGAGCCAGCCTAGAAGCCTACAATCCTAAAAAGAGGTTAACAGCTTCATTCATCAGCACTTATTGAGCACTTCCTGCATGTAGTAATACAATGTGAAGTAATTAATTCCAGAAATTACAGCAATGACTATGATCATAACCCATGCTCTCACAGGGCTTGTAGTCTGGTTGAGGGGATAAATTTATCTGGAGCCAGTCTGTTGAGAACCTTGATTTAGTAGTCAGAGAAGACAGACAAAGATGGAGAAGCAGCTTAGAAACTTTTCTAAAGAGAAGTTTTAGCAGGTAGTTCAGGTAATCACATACGTATATATTGTGTAATGATCACACATCAGTGTCTGAAAGGGTGGAATGTGGATGGAGGTCACTCTTATCCCACGTGGCTCTGAGAAGCAGAACTAAAACTCATTCATTCAACTTATGTCTATTGAGTATTATGCTGTGTCAGCCTTTGTTCTAGATTGGAGTTATAAGCAGTAAAAAATGACAAAAAGTCCTGCCATCAAGGAACTGATTTTTTTTCCCCAACAGGTGGAAGTTGCAGGGGAGACAGACTCAATATCAGGATGAACTTTCTACAGCCAAAACTGTGCAAAGATGGACTTTGAATTCTTTGAGAAGATAAAGAGGGCCTTCAGGTTTACTGGTTTGACAATCTCTTGGTGATGATGTGGGTATTCATTCACATGAATGACATTCACAAGTGACAGAACCAGATGGTTTTCTAGTCATCCTCTTTCTTCTGTGCAGTTCTGGCTCCTTTGGAAGACCTAGACAGACCTTCATCCTGGGTGGATGAGAATGTTCTGGCATAGAGTAACCTGGCATTTTATTGAGACTATTTCTGGTGCTGGGCTTGGCTGGGGCAATGGGGTACTGTTTTTTGCCATCAGCTGCTGATATTGGTCATAAACACAAAATCAACTGGTAAGACATACCAGAAATCAGTTTCCACAAATATTTGTAGGGCTTCTACCTACATAAATAAATGTAAGAGCAAGCAACTACTTACATAAATAAATAATTTATAAATGATAATTTATAAATAAATTTACAACCCTCATACATAGCAACTGACATGTACCCATTGCTCTCTTTAGCAATTTTCACACTTGGAATTGCAATTCTGACAGCTTCAAAGCTTCTCCCATTTGTTAAGTTTGGATTCTTGTTTATTATTATTGTCCCAGCTGATGGAAATAGCTTGAACATGAGAAATACATTTTCCTACATTGTTGAGAGAGCCACAGGAGGGCTGGGGATTAAGTTGGGGTTCTCAGGGACCCTCTGGAGGCCAGTTAAAGTGAAATTTAACACATCAAGCATCCCCTGAAAATGGCAGCACATACTAGTAGGTACTCATTGCAAAATCCCTTTCTGCTTATAATTTAGGGAGGGTGTGCACGGCATTGGTATAAAAGGAAAAATGTGATACAAAAACTTTGGAAGATTTAGAGAAGAAAGATATGATGACTACTCAAGGGACAGGAATCAGGAACAGCTCAACAGGAGAGGTATTATCAGAAATAAGGGCCAGGAAGATTGGAGCAATTTCAAATGAGGGAGAGCAAAAGAAGGCCCTATGGAATTGTGTTTGGATGCACAAACATGGCAGATTTGACAATCAGGAGACTGACTGTTCAGTTTAATTAGGAAGACAGAATTAAGAGGAAAGTCTCACATTCTTAGTTAGAATGCTTTTGGTACTAAGAGAACCCTCATAAATAAACAATATTCCCAACATGAGTCCTGTAATTCACATAACGGTAATTAAATGCACAAGTGGGTCACATTTCCACTTGTTAAGTTAGCCTAAAACTGCCTTCTTACATATTTTAATTTCTACCTGGAGGTTTCTCTGTACATAGTGAACTGTAACCTAGCTCAATGTGTAAGCAGATTAGCCTGCTCTTGTGCCAATCACCAAGTTTCAGCCAGTCAGTCAACTGTTCACATCAGGTTCAAGTAAGGCCAGCACCAAGCTGTAACCAATCTGACTGTTTTTGTACTCAACTTCTGTTTTCTGTATGCCATTCCCTTTTCCTGTCACAAATCTTTCACCACTTGACTTTGCTGCAGTTTTTCTGAATCTGCTATGATTCGGGGCTGCCTGATTCATGAATAGTTCTTTGCTCAATTAAACACTGCTAAATTTAATTTGTCTAAGTTTTTTTCTTTCAACTTATATGTAAAGCTTCCTCAGTTATGGGACAGTTCTGTAGAATTTTCTAGAAGCTCAAGGATATAGTGAGGAATCATTTGTCATTAAAACACCATAGAGAGAAAGGCAAACAGGGCCACTGATTTTTATGCAAAACTAGTGTGATAAACCTATGACCCTAACTTGTAGCTGGGAGTTCTTGTAGGAGGGAGGTGGCATTGACTGAGGTTGTCATTCAGTAAATGGTCATCCCAGATCAGGAGGGGAGGCTGGAATTGGGTTACACAGAGACACTATGCTTCCCAGTGGCTGTGATGGTTTCTGAGCCATGCAAGGGCCACTGAGTTCCATTCTCAGGCTGAATGAACTAATGACCACCAGGAGGTGCACCATACTTCAGAAGTTCAGGCCTTAGACTCACGACTTTTCCCTCATTGTTTTTTTTTTTTTTTTTGAGTCGGAGTCTCACTCTATTGCCCAGACTGGAGTGCAGTGGTCGCTGCCGGCCACCGCAGCCTCGACCTGCAGGGCCAGGGCGATCCCCCTGCCTCAGCCTTCCTAGTACCTGAAACTACAGGCAAGCGCTACCACGCCCGGCTAATTTTTGATTTATTGTAGAGATGAGGTCTCGCTAAGTTGCCCAGGTGGGTCTTGAACCCGCGGGCTCAGGCAATCCACTCACCTCAGCCTCCCCAAGTGAGGGATTACCGGCTGAGCCACCGAGCCCGGCTCCCTCATTGTTTTAATCACAAAGGTACTATTTGAAAACCAAAAGGAGGTTGTGTTGCCAAGGATCTACTTGAAGAGAACTTTAGACAGACTATTCCTTTAGAAACAGATCCATTAATTTAGCAGCAACAGTGGGGCACAATAAGAGCTAAAAAATGAAGACATATTGTTATTAACCTTGTGACTAATATTTCTCTCCTTCCATCAGACGTTCTATGTCTGCTTTTCTCTTTTTGTATGCATAATTTTCACTCTGGTTTTGAAACCAAAATTCAGTTATGCCAAACCTTTGCTTAAAATCCTCCAACACTTCTGTAGCTCTTAGAATAAGGACCCTGGAACATGGACCTAGGGGCCTCTGTGACCTGATGTTGCCTTTCCTTGCTAGACTTTTCTTCACCATGCTTTCCCTAACCCTCTTTGTTCTAGTCCTCTAGCCTTCTTTCAGCCTCTGGTAACTTCCTGATTCCTTTCCACAGGCCTTTGTACGTGCCATTCCCTCTGCCTGGGACAGCCACCTCTTCCCACTCTTTGCCCCTAATTCTCAATTCAAATCTCAGCAAAACTTTGCTTTCTCAGAGAAACACTCACTGAGCTTCCTGACAGGCTCAGAGCCCCTTCCCTAAACCCTCTTAGAATCACATATGCTGTTCTATCTTAGCACTTAATGCATCCGTAAGCCAGCATTTATTTTGTGATGATTTGACTGATGTCTGTCTTCTCCACTAGACTTCTAACTTCACAGCTTAAGAGGCAATATTTGTTCTTCCACAATTTCATCTGTAGTACCTAGCACAATATCTGGCACACAGTAGCAAAGTTACATAAATAATTTTCTATTCATTCAACAAATATTTATTGAGTACCCACCAACTGTTTCTAGTGGCTGTTTATACAAAGTAAGAAAGAAAATAAAACAAAAAATAATGGTGGGTCACTGGAGAAAAGGAAGTTGTAAAGGCAGCATGGTTTAAAGAGGCAAATGACTAATACTATATAGAAGTTAGTTAAACAGTTCTGGTCTCCAACAAAGAAAGGCTCTTGGCATATCCTACTTGAATGCATTTCTGTTACTAAGTACTTGTGGTTTCCCAGGATTACACACTCAGTAGTATGTCAGCACTTCCTATGAAACGTTAAAAGAGTAGTGGGCAGTTGTTCAGGGCTCTGGGAAATTCAGCTGAGAATTTTGATTTCATTGAGCAAATATGTACTTAGATGTAGCCTTTTATGGGGTAACTCTAAAGAGCAGAAGCAGTCTCACCTGTTCAGAAATGACTCAGTCACACAGCAGAATGTACTTTGATGGTTGTAGGAAAGAGTTATAGCTAAGATTTATTTATGTAATCTAAGACATATTTAGAGAACACTATCTTTAAGAATGAAAATCAAATTCTGGAGATGAACTGTTTTTAAAAGAAATTTTGTACTGATACGATAACTTGAAAGCATCAGTTTGAGTCTTTGTATCTAGAACTTACTGAACTGTAGGATGAATATAGTATACATCATCTCTCTTATGCATTGCGTTGTAAATATCTCATGACTTTAAATATGTGTCATGATTAGGTATGTGTTTTAGTAGGCAACTGAATAAGGGTTTATGGCAATGAAATGAAAGTATATCCTTTCAATTCAGCATGTTTTCTTCTGGAGGCCTGAAAATATTTCACAAAGAAAATTCTATATGTCAAAAAGAATATTCTATTTTCATGGCTAAAGTTCTGGTGATATCAGTATTGAGCAATAGGCTCCTAAGTTTTGGTCTTTAGTGTTCCAGTTTTTAAAACAGAATCCCCTAAAAATGTTCATGGAAATCCCTAGCTGTTTCACAAATTTGTTTTGCTATTAGATAATATTATTCTGAAACTGAATAAAGAATGAGAAAGAGTTTTAATGTAGAAGAGGAATTGAAATAAAATAAACAAATAAATAATATTCAATAAATATTATTGTGTACTTACTATGGAAGTACTATGTATTACTATTGAGCTGCTTAATATACAATTTGGGAAGCCAACTAGGGGCTCCTGCTACCCTAGAGATCAAGAGAAGATTGTTTCAAAACTCTAAATCCATGTCCTGTGAAAGTTCATATTCTTTTAGCCTTCGAATAATGTACCATTTAAGAGGGGAGATAAGGCACGTTCAGCAATAATGATAACATAGTAGAGAGGTAAAGTATTTAGAGGACGAATTGCTGTTTCTGTATCTTGGACTCAGGGGGTACACACACACACAACACACACAACACCCCACACACACACACACACACACACAAAGTATTCCGA
>JAPVLO010005200.1:0-69711 GCA_027257055.1 Cephalopachus bancanus | reverse complement strand
AGTCTTAGTACTGAGATTAGATCAATGAGGGTGTATTCCTTGTAGGATAGCTGGCATGTGAATGTTTGGTTCTGCTTTCTTTTTTCTTGCAACGTATCAGTCCTGAATTAGCCTCTTAAAGTGTTTAATAATTGGATTTTTGTTTTGGAGGTGCACAGAAGATTGAAATGTCTAGCAAAAAGATTGGTATACTTTTAACAAGTCCATATGTCTTTTATATATTCCCTTGTTTTTAGATAATAGTCCACACTTTCTTATTTAAGCCTTATTTCATATTTCTGATAACACACATTTATATCTTAAAACTAAGCTATAATGAATCAATTTTTTATATTTATACCAATATATTATCTCTTTTATATTTGTAGTAGGAACAGAAACTTTCAAGAAGTTCTGAAATATCCAGCATGCCTTTCAAAGACTTATTTGTTCTTGGTAGAGAAGCAGTGTTCATTTCCCTGTTTGAGTTCTTGAGTAATGGCTATCCACTGAATTTTAATTACTTGAAGGGTTCTTAAAAAATATATACTTGGTCTTAAACTTCAAAGACTTATTTATAAATAAGTAGTTGGGGTTAATTTTTTAAAAACTTCCCCAAGTGATACCAATGCAGATTAAAGACTGAAGACTATATTCAATTCATAAATATATAAACTTTTGGAAGTATTCTAAAAAAATTAGGGTAGAGAAAGGTGAAGGAGTGAAAGACTCGACAAGCCTAGGAAGTAGGACACATCCCCTGTTTTAAAATAATTACTTCTCACATTTTTCTGTAATATTTTTCAGCATATTTTATTATATAATACACAGTATAAATGGCTCAAATATTTTTATACTGTGTTAAATTGTATTCTTTTCCTTTGTGCTAAGAACCATACATTTATTTTCATCCCAATATAATTCTCTTCATATGTCAGTTAAATTAATTGCTTTGACCCAATCAATTAATACTCTGCCCAGTTATACTTTTTCATTTAATTTTTAAAAGTGATAGAAAGGGCCGGGCATGGTGACTCACGCCTATACTCCTAGCACTTTGGGAGGCTGAGGTGAGCGGATTGCCTGAGCCCATGGGTTCGAGACCAGCTGGGGCAATTGGCAAGCTCTTATCTCTACAATAAATCAAGAAAAATTAGCCAGGTGTGGTGGTGCACACCTGCAGTTCCAGCTACTTGGAATGTTGAGACAGAAGGTTCACCTGAGCCCAACAGGTCAAGGCTGTGGTGACTGTGAGCCTGCCACTGCACTCCAGCCTGGAAAACATAGACTCCAACTTAAATAATAGCAAAAAAAAAAAAAAGAGTGATAGAAAAAGAGGTATTTATAGATTAAGCTAACAAATATTCTTTCCTAATTTTAGTTATATAAAGTCAGTAATCTTAATATCAATGTTAAGATTCAAATCAATTGGTACATTAATTTATAGTATCAGTATTTTAAAGATACTGCTTTACTTGGTTTTGAATCTTTCTCTTAATTCAAATCTTCCTACACTCAGTATTTCTTACACTGAAGTGTTTATCTTTTATTTATTAATGGAGGCTTTCCATCATACCAGGACAGTAGAATGTGTCATTTAAATGATTCCTGGCTGAGAAGAAATCAAGATGGTGATGGGGTAGCCTGGTCTATGAGACCCTCCACAAAGGAGAATGCAAAGGGTCTCTGGATCTCTTCCCAGGGGCTGTGGATCACACAGTCGGCAGCCTCCTCTTCACACAGAGCTCAGCCATTGTCACCACTGGGGCATTGCCGCGGTCTGGACAGACACTACAGTCACAGAAACAACCAAAGTGTGGCAGCCATTGCACATTGCAGTCAAGGCAATCCACGACTTCAGTCCTTGAATCTCCTGCAGGCAAGATCTGCTGGGATCGCTGCCACCATGATGTCCTGTCAGCCATGGGTGTCCTCCCGTGTGCCCTGAGGCAGGTTCCCATCTCCAACCTCTGCCCGGCTCCTGTCCAGCTCCACCCCCTCTGGGGCTGTGAGATAGCACCATCTGCTGGCGATTCAAGGTAACACACTGAAACAGGAAAAACAAACTTGAAAAAAAGACAGGCCAGATTTGAGTGGTGAACTTAGTGGTGATCTGAACTGTCAGCAGGCCAGGGGCAACTGCCCCTAACTGTATACAAATTTGCCAGCTTGAGAAAACAGCTAGAAATCAGAGCTGAAAAGACATTGGAATTAAATGAAAAGTCTCAGAGGATGCTCAATTGGTGCTGTTAGTTTAATGACTTGATTCTATTCCTACTGTTTTGTTCCTTTTTTTCCTCTTCCTTTTCTTCTCTTTTCTCCTCTCTGCAAACCATATCTTTGTATAGAGGAACAACACACCAATAAGGTGGTTGGTTAGCTTGTATGTTAGCATCATTGTATGTTTTAGGGTTTTTTTTTGTATGGGAGTTGGTTAGTCTGTAGCCGTGATCTATTGTTTTTACCTATTTCAGTTTAGGTCTCTCTCTCCATTTGTTGGTACACTCGTGTATTTCCCCCCTTACTCCTCTCTTTCTCCACCCCCTACTTCCCCCCACTGTCTACTTCATTCTCTTCCCTCTGATAACCTCATTTTATTTCAGGGAGTAAACCTACAGTCCCACTGAATGGACAGATTCCAAGGCAGTGGAAAATGGGCTTCAGATTATCCATATACCTGTTGGTGGATACCAGGACCTGCAGGTAGATTTTGAATCACAGCTCCCCCCTTAAGTAAATCTCAAAACTACAAAAAGGACCACCCCCAACCTACAGTACAGCTCCAGAATTGAACAAAGAGGGCATACAGAAAGAAGAATTGGAGATTGAACAAACAGAAGTAAAAGCAACCCCTCTATCCCTGAATAACAGAATTAAAGAAGACAGTGATGTGGAGGTAAGGAAAAAGTAGGGAGGGGAAAAGCCACACAGGTCTCACACAGACCCCTGAGAGGTCAGACACTGAGAAAACAGACTCCAGAACACAAACAATGAAGAGCCCCAGAATGACTGGTCACATGCAACAAACCCAGACATCAAGACATTAATAGAATTTTTAAAAATTGAGGAGAGACAAGAGGAAAATAAGAAGGAGCTGATGTCAGAAATAACAGCAGTAATAAAGAGTACTCTGATGGAAATAAATAACAAACTAATAAGCATGGAAAGCAGATTAGCCAAGCAGAAGAAAGAATCTCAGAGCTCAAAGACCAAAACACAAAACTAACCAAAACTATAAAAAACATAGAAAAGAAGCTCAAAAAGACAGAACAAAACCTTCAAGAGATAATGATCACTTCAAGAGACCAAACCTAAGAGTAATTGGCCTTCCTGAGGCAGAGATAGAAACAGAGGCCACATTGGAACAAACATTTCATGAAATCATTCAAGAAAACTTCCCTCATCTCATCAGTGATGAAAAAATTCAAACACAAGAGATTCAGAGAACCCCTGCAAGACAACAAATGAGAAGACCAAATCCCAGACACATAATAATTCGCCTAAACAAAGTAGGTATAAAAGAAAAAAATCATAAAAGCTGCAAGAGAAAAAGGTCAGACTACCTACCAGGGAAGACCAATTAGAATAGCAGCAGATTTATCTACAGAAACCCTCCAGGCTAGAAGAGCTTGGAGCCCTATCTTCAAAGTTCTAAAAGATAAACAATTTCAACCAAGAATAACCTACCCAGCCAAGCTAAGCTTCATCAGTGAGGGAGAATTAAAATCTTTCCCAGATATCCAATCCCTAAGAACCTACGCTGCCACCAAATCACCTCTATAAGAAACACTTAAGAAAGTATTGAACACAGAAGAAAAGGAAAAAAGAACAACAATGTTCTTCACAAGAGTACAAGCAAAAGATTAAAAACACACATAATCCAACTCTAAAACCAAAAGAAAGACAACACACAAACAGGAACAACAGCAACTCTGTAAGAACATTATGATAGGGATCAACTCTCACATTTCAATAATTATTTTGAATGTGAATGGACTAAATGCACCACTGAAAAGACATAGAATGGCAAAATGGATAAAATATCACCAGGCAACAATCTATTGCCTTCAAGAAACTCACCTTACTAGAAAGGACACTCACAGACTCAAAGTAAGAGGATGGGAAACAAATTTTCAGGTGAATGAAACACAAAAGAAAGGAGGAGTCATGATCTTAATCTCTGACAAAATACCCTTTAAGCTATCAAAAATTTTAAAAAAATACAGAAGGCCACTACATAATGATAAAAGGTTCAATCCATCAACAAGAAATATCCAACCTAAACATATATGCACCGAACATAGGAGCACCAACTTTCATAAAGCACCTCTAGGTAAACTAAAAAAAGATATCAACTCCAATACCATCATAGCTGGGGACTTTAATACCCCACTCACAATCCTAGACAGATGATCAGGACAAAAAATAAGCAACGAGATCCAAAACCTCAATGTGACTCTTGATCAAATGGACTTAATTGATACCTACAGAACACTCCATCCAAAGACCACAGAATACACATTCTACTCATCACCACATGGAACGTAGTCTAAGATCGACCACATACTTGGCCGTAAGTCAGCATAAGCAAATTTAAAAGGACTGAAATTTTACCATGCACCTTCTCAGACCACAGTGGAATAAAAATAAACATTAACACCAACAAGATCCCCCCCAAACCCACAAAAACGTGGACACTAAACAGCATTATACTAAACAACTCCTGGGTCAATGAGGAAATCAAAACAGAGATTAAAAGATACCTGGAAACAAGCCAGGCTCAGCGGCTCAGCCTGTAATCCCGTGCCTTTGGGAGGCTGAGGTGAGTGGATTGCCTGAGCCTGTGGGTTCAAGACCCACCTGGGCAGTGAGACCTCATCTCTACAATAAATCAAAAAGATCAGCCGGGCATGGTAGCGCATGCCTGTAATTCTGGCTACTTGGAAGGCTCAGGTGAAAGGATCGCCAGAGCCCAGCAGGTCGAGGCTGCGGTGGCCAGGAGCACCTACTGCACTCCAGTCTGGGCAACAGAGTGAGACTCCAACTCAAAAAAAAAAAAAAATACCTGGAAACAAATGAAAATGGAGAAACATCTTACCAAAATTCTGGGATGCCATGAAAGCTGTAGTAAGGGGAATTTATATCCCTACAAACGCACATGAAGAAAATGGAAGGATCACAAATTAACAGCCTAACAAGCCACCTAAGGAAGGTGGGAAAGCAAGACCACAAAAACACTAATTTCAGCAGAAGAATCCAGATCACCAAAATAAAAGCCCAAATCCAGGACATAGAAGACAAAAAGATAATAGAAAAAAATCAATGAAACAAAAAGCTGGTTCTTCAAAATGATAAACAAGATGGATGGTCCCCTACCTAGACTGACCAAGAAAATGAGAGAAAAAGCCCAAATAAACACAATCATAAACACAAAAGATGAAGTCACATCTGATCCTGAAGAAATACAAAAGATCATTAGAGACTACTATGTATACTTGTATAGAAACAAACTTGAAAACCTTAAGGAAATGGAGGACTTTCTGTCATCGCACAACCTGCCTAGGTTGAAACAAGAAGAAATTGAGACCCAAATAGACCAAATAACAATCAAGGAAATTGACTATGTAATAAGAAAACTACCTACCAAAAAAAAAACAAAAAAACAAAAAAACCCCTGGACCAGATGGCATTCCAGCAGAATTCTACAAGACATTTAAAGAGGCGCTGATACCAATCCTACTGAAGGTATTCCAGGTGATTGAGAAAGAAGGAACTCTCCCCACATCATTTTACAAAGCTAACATCACATTGATATCCAAGCCAGGTAAAGACCCAACAAAGAAAGAGAATTACAGGCCAATATCTTTGATGAGCATAGATGCTAAAATTCTTAACAAGATCCTAGCAACCAGATTCAACAACACATCTCAAAAATCATCCATCATGACCAAGTAGGCTTCATCCCTGGGATGCAAGGCTGGTTCAACATTTGTAAAACCATAAATGTAATTATATACATCAACAGATATCAAAACAAAAACCACATGATTATATCATTAGATGCAGAAAAAGCTTTTTATAAAGTCCCATACTCCTTCTTGATAAAAACCCTCTAACATCTAGGCATATGGGGAATATACCTCAAAATAGTAAAAGCCATCTACGAGAAACCCACAGCCAGCATACTCCTAAATGGACAAAAATTGGAACCATTTTCCCTGAAAACTGGAATAAGACAAGGATGCCCACTCTCACCCCTCCTGTTCAATATAGTATTGGACATCCTGGCTAAAGCAATCAGAGAAGAGAAGGCAATCAGGGTATCCAAATAGGAAAATAGTAATTCAAGTTATCTCTCTTTGCAGATGACATGATTGTGTACTTGAAAACCCTAGAGAATCTGTCAAAAACCTCCTTACACCGATAAAGGCCTTTGGCAAAGTCTCAGGATATAACATAAATGTGCAAAAGACAATTGCATTTCTTTACACCAATAATAAACAAACAGAAACCCAAATAAAAGCCACAATTCCATTCACAATAGTCACAAAAAAAATGAAATACTTTGGCATCGTCCTAACCAGAAACAATGAAAACTACCAAACACTGCTCAAAGAAATCAAAGATGACACAAACAAATGGGAAAATATTCCATGCTCATGGATTGGAAGAATCAACATTGTGAAGATGTCCATCCTATCTAAGGCAATCAACAGATTTAATGCAATATCCATCAAATTACCAGCAACATTCTTCTCAGACCTAGAAAAAACAACACAGGAATTCATATGGAAATACAAACAACCAAGAATAGACAGAACAATCCTCAGCAAGAAAAACAAAGCAGGTGGTATCACATTACCAGACTTCAAACTTTCCTATAAAGCTACAATAATCAAAACAGCTTGGTATTGGTACAGGAACAGGCATATAGACTAATGGAATAAAATTGAGATTCCAGAAGCAAAACCTCAATTTCTCAACCAACTCATCTTCAACAAAGCCTCCACCACCTACCACTGGGCAGAGGAGAACCTATTCAGTAAATGGTGCTAGGAAACTGGTTGACCACATGCAGAAGATTGAAACAGGGCTGCTATATATCCCCATACACAAAAATTAACTCTAAATGAATCAGAGACATAAATGTAAAACCTCAAACCGTAAGAACCTTAGAAAATGAAGGACATGCCCTCATGGAAATTGGAACCAGCATCCAATTCCTGAGCAAAACCGAAGCCTACAGACCATAAGAGAGAAGATAGACAAGTAGGACCTCATTAAACTGACAAGCTCCTGCAAAGACAAATAAACCATTAAGAGAAGAGGGAGACAGCCTACAGAGTGGGAAAAAGTATTTGCTAACTCCAGGTCTGACAAAGACTTAACATCTTGGATCTACAAGGAACTCAAACGTGCTGAGAGGAAAAAAACAAACAACCTCATTATAAAGTGGTCAAAAGATATGAACAGACACTTCTCAAAGGAAGACATCCAAGCATCCAACAGACACATGAAGAAATGTTCAACCTCACTAATCATCAGGGAGATGCAAATCAAAACCACACTGAGATACCACCTAACTCCAGTCAGAATGGCAATTATTAACAACTCAAAAAATAACAGCTGCTGGAGAGGGTGTGGCGAAAAGGGAACATTTCTACACTGTTGGTGGGAGTGCATACTAGTGCAACCTCTGTGGAAAACAGTATGGCGATTCCTAAAAGCTCTAAATATTGACCTCCCATATGACCCCGCAATCCCCCTACTGGGAATATACCCTGAAGAACTCAAATCACTCTATAAAAAAGATACGTATGTTTATTGCAGCATTGTTCACAATAGCAAGAACCTGGAAGCAACCATGCTGTCCATCAAAAGAGGACTGGATTAAAAAAATGTGGTACGTATACATGATGGAATACTACACAGTCATAAAAAAGAATAAAATCATGAATTTTGCAGCAACCTGGATGGAGCTAGAGTCTATAATACTGAGATATAATACTTTGTTTCTCACAGAAACAAAGATCTGAGTATCACATGTTCTCACTCATATAGTGGACCTTGAACATCCAATGTAATACCATAAGAAAATGACTGACTGCTGGGAAACTATGGGCAGGGAGGGGAAGGGAGATGGGATTAACGGTAGTAAATATCTGTCTGGGGACGGGGAGACACTGCTTATCAACAAGGGTGCCTGAACAAAGCATATTTGGATACCTAAACCTTAACTGTACCCCACAATATCACAATAAAAATATTGATTATAAGAAAAAAATAAAAATAAAAAAAAAATGATTCCTGGCCATATGTTTTTCAGATTCCTTCCTTTTGAAGTGTACCTCATCACTAATGCATCGTTTCATAGCTTATTTTCTTTCCCTTTGATAGGGATTCAGGTCTCTGTGTTTCTTCTTTTTTTACAATAACCACTTTGTTGTACAAAATCAAATAGCAGTCTTGAGAGAATGTATATTTTCTAGAGGTTCTTCTTATCTGCTATTGGATCAGCATTAATAGAAAATGTAAAAATGACTTTGACCTTGAGTTCTTCTTTGTTATCTGGGCCTGGAGTTTCTTACCTCTGGGAAATATTTAACATAAACTTCATGCAATAGTAGAAATAAAGTTTCCACTTTGCTTATCACAACCTATTCCAGAGCTGTACTCTAAAACTTGTCTATCTCTGTGGTCTCCAAAACAAATAGGCGACTGGAAGTTCTTGTGAAAACATCGTGATGATTTATAATATATATCTTTGTTTCCCTGACCACAAATTATTAGAAAAGAAACCGATACTCTATGGAAATGTAATTTGTAGACACCAGACTGCTGAAAGGCAGTGATTTGGAACATGTGCAGAATGACTAACAGCATGAATGTTAGGGTTACCCATAATCCACTACTCACTAGATGTGTGACTTTGTCATCTTTATTTAATGGCTATAAGCATCAATTTCTCCAATTAAAAAGAAAGATACTAGCTATACTTATTTTATATAGTTGTTACTAGGTTTAAATAATGCGATCTTAAGTAAGCTAGATCCTTGTAAGAATTTATTAAATGTTAGTGATCATTATTATCACTTAAGGAATTCTGAACAATAAGCACACTCCCTTGAATAGATATTAATTAAGCCTATCTTATTGTACATCAGAAAAATTATGTGATATGAAGAAAGAAGGAAAGAGCAATATGAAATTGAGGCAGAGAAACTGAAATACAATAGAGCAGAGTCATTATATGAAGAAGAATGTCAACAGAGCTACCGCAACAACAAGTGTAGTAAAGGACAATAGCCTCATTCTCTATCATGTTTGAGCATTGAAATTGTATTGTCTGCTCTTGTGCTCCAGTGAATTCTCATGACTGAAGGTATTTGTGTGTACTTGGACATATATTCTTAGAGTCATACTTGAGTATTATATAATATTTTGCTTTAGAGAATGATGTCATTTTCATCAGAACTCTTAATTTTTAAGCATACAGGAACACGGGTTATGTAATGCTGTTTTTATATGCATGACAATTTTTGTGTGAATTCAATGTTTTTCAATATATTTGTTGAATTTTTATGTAAACATTCATATATTATTTATTAATATTCATTGTTTTTTCCAATCTGAAAGTTATTTGTCTGTTTCTTATACTGAACTGGCTAGAGGATTCAATTTACTGTTGAAGAGAAGGAGTGACCACAGAAACCCTTGGTGCACTCTTGAATTTTAAGGAGTTTCTCCTAAGTTCACTGTTAATTTTAATTTCCATATTTAATCTCCAGACTAACATCATAGAATTTCCTTCTATTCTTAGTTTGCTTAGAGCCTTAAATCAGGAGTCAATGCTTAACTTGAACAAGTGATTTTTCTGTATCTAGAGCTGTGTGGTTTTTCATTAATTTCTCTGTGTCATAATGCATTATTTGTTTCAGTACTGTAGAAATGTCATTTTTGTGTTTTTTTTGGCTTGCGTGCTTTTTGATGAGAAGTCTGTTGTCATTCTTATCTTTGTTCTAGTTAAATGATCGTCACATTCAGAAATGAACTCATCTTGCATATTAATGTAATTCTTTAAACATATTTTTGCATTCAATGTGATAGGTATTTTATTAGAAATTTAGCTTCTATGTTCTATATGTGTAGATTTCAATTTCCCTGTTTCATTTTCTCCTCTAATTCTGTATAAAAAGTTAATGTATCCTTATTTTTATTCGGAGGCTATTTCTTTATGCAAAGATAATCAACACCATGGGTCCCTCAACATGCTGCTACAGTTCACATGGGCCCATCTCGTCACGCCCAGGGCAGAAGAGTCTGTGTGGGGGTGCCTGCAGCAGGGAGATGCATTACATACCATCTGGGAGTTCCCAGAGGCAGAGACACACACGGTCACTATCACCGAGAGTACAACACACAATGACAGAAGGAATGGTGGAACTGGAAATAGCCACTGGAAGCCACTGCCAGCTACTGTGCTCTTCCCTCATGTGTTCCTTGAGAGGAGCCCTGGGACTGGAGTAAGAACCCCAGCTGTGCCACTACAGATCCACACGATGTCTCGCTGTCTGCATCCGTAAATTGGGAACAATAAACTGTACTCCCCAAAGCTGCCATGAGCATAAATGAGATTAAAATAGGGACACTTATCAAAGTACTCAACACAGAGCCTGGCACATACAGGTGTTCAATAAATAATTTTTTGTCAGGAAATCTTAGACAGGACTTTCTTCAGAAGGCCAAGATGTAAGATAACTTCCCTAGAAATTATCTCAGAGCATCAGGACCCTTGAGGGTTCCTTAGAAGCCTGCAGTCCCTGGAGTGCCCAGGGCCCCAGAGCACTGTGCCAGGGCAGCTGATAGGGGGTGAGGGGTTGGTCCCCAAGGGAGTAACCCCCAGAAGCTGGGTAGACATTGAGTGAGTTGGGGCTCAGACCAAAATGATTTCTGTACATAACCCAGGCCAGAGGTAGGCTGGCATGGTAGTAGGCTGGACATGTGTCCAGGAACACAAGTGGGCCAGAAGGCTAGTTTTTGACCACTGACATGCATCTGGTTAAAAGGGTAGTTTGTGAACAGGTGAGGGTGGCAGCTCTCTGTGGGGTAGGAGCCGGGCACAGGGTTCAGCTTCCACCTCTGGGTTGCTCTTCCTTCTGCTGAAAACCACGAGACATACTGGAATATGGAGATCCTCTTCATCAGGGTGAAAGGGAATTTCTGATTGAGTTTCAGTGATACTCCCTCTGAGAGATCGAGGGAATGGCAGTGTGTGAGGCCATATGCCAGCACAATTGCAAGTCCACGGGCATTACTGAGTAAAGAGGTCTGCAGAATGAACCACGAGGAGCCCAGCGGGAGCCATGGCACCAGCACTGAGAGCACAACTATGCCAAATACCAGGATCTGCCTCATCCAAGAGTGGACAGAGGTGACTCCCAGCGCAGCAAAAGCCACTGGGGTGAAACCTCTGGCAGCTTCCATCTCCCCCAGCTTTGAGAGCATTGACACAGCTTCAAATAACAGGAATATGATAGCAGAGAATAAGATGGTGAAGATCAAGGTGAAGAAGCAGTGGCAGACAGTGCCCACGGTTCCTCAAAATTGTCAGCAAAATGCCAGGTGATGACAGCACCATAGAGCAGGGTGATCGGGTTCTCCTAGACAAAGATGTAGGTCACCAGCCTGTACACTTGCCAGTTGTACATGGCCTCAGACTTCAGCGTGAGCCCCCAGGGCACCAGTGGTGGCTGCAGCAGGAACAGGCAGGGCCCATATACCAGCAGCGAGATCAGCACAGTGAAGAAGGTGGCGGATGGCACCTCTCGGGACACAGGCCCAGCTCAGATACCCCGGCCTGAGGCAGCCATGGCTGCAACAGTTCCCAAGCTCTGCCTCGGCCTGTATCCTTATTTTTCTTGGATAATTTGAATATTCTTTTTTTAAAAAAATGTAAATCAACCATCAAGAAATGGGCAAACATGTTGAAAGTGAATCTTCATCTATTATTATTTTTTTGGGAGTTGGAGTCTCACAATGTCACCCAGTCTGGAGTGCAGAGTAGCATGCTCAAGACCATTCCACCTCAGCCTTCCAGAAAGTGAATCTTCTTAATGACTTATTATGTCAAACATTTTTCTTCTTGTGTGGTTTCTTTGGCCCATATCGCTTCTTTAGTAAAATGTCTATATAAATCTTTGGCTACTTTTTATTACATTACTTCTTTTCAAATTACTGAGAGTGTGTTTACATGTAATACATTTCAGTTCTTTTTTGTGTTTTCTTAGAGTGTCTTTTTGGAAGTCAATTTTTCTTTAGTTTGATGAAATCGAATGCTTCAATTTTCAGATTTATTTTATTTTCTTAGGCCTACCAAACAAACTGTCTTTCCTAGGTTTCCAATGTATTTCTCTAAAAATTGTATAACGTTAGAATGCAAAGTTAGGTCTGGGGTGTAAATGATTCAAAATAGGGGTCAAGATACTTTTTTCATAAGATGTCCAATGTTTCCAACTCCATATGTTGCAGAGACTGAAATCTCTTTAGAGATCAAAAGTTGCATTACATTCTGGACTTTATTTTCTCTACAACTCTAGTCTTTCTCTTTTAACCTAATACACTCTTTTCCCCTAGCTTATTATGATGAAAACTTAGAATTTGGTTTGTATACACCTTTTATTTTAAGTCTAAAATTTGCTTGAACTTTGTTCCATGGAGTTTGTATTTTATGTTTCCATTTTTCTTTTTTTTTTAGCTGGAGTCTCGCTCTGTTGCCCAGACTGGAGTGCAGTGGCCGCTCCTGGCCACCACAACCTCAACCTGCTGGGATCCGGCTATCCTTCCGCCTCAACCTTCCAAGTAGCTGGAACTACAGGTGCGCGTTACCACACCTGGCTAATTATTTCTTTTTTATTTATTATAGAGATGAGGTCTGGCAACAGTGCCTGGGCGGGTCTTGAACCTGCGGGCTCAGGCAATCCACTCACCTCAGCCTCCCAAAGGCGTGGGATTACAGGCTGAGCCACCGAGCCCGGCTTCCATTTTTCAATTCCAAATAATTTCTGAGTGTTCTTGTGATCTCTTTTTGACCTGTGGTTTGCTGAGAAATATGTTGTTTAATTTTAAATACTAGCCGGGCTCCGTGGCTCAGCCTGTAATCCCGCGCCTTTGGGAGGCTGAGGTGAGTGGATTGCCTGAGCCCGCGGGTTCGAGACCTGCCTGGGCAGCGAGACCTCATCTCTACAATAAAAAATCAAAAAATTAGCCGGATGTGGTAGCGCATGCCTGTAATTCCAGCTTCTCGGAAGGCTGAGGCGGAAGGATCGCCGGAGCCCAGTTGGTAGAGGCTGCGGCGGCCGGGAGCGGCCACTGCATTCCAGTCTGGGCGAAAGGGTGAGACTCCAACTCAAAAAAAAAAAAAATCATAATTTTAAATACTTAAAAATTTTTAAATTTACTTTTCGATTATTGATTTCTGCTTTAAATTCATACTAGTCATAGAATATACATTGTCTTATTTGAATACATTAAAATATATTTACATTTGTTTTATTGCCTAAAGTGTGATTTTCCTGGCAAAGGTTTCATGTATACTTTAAAAGTGTGTATGTCTTTGATGAACAGGATATTCTCTAAATTATATCAACTTCGATGATAGTGTTTTTCAAGTCTTCTATGTGATTACTGCATTGTTGCCCAACTTTTATGTTAATTTCAGAGACAGGAGTGATGAACTCTTCCTAGTAATTGTGGATATCTAATTCTACTTTCATGTTTATCAGCTATTCAGCTATTGTTTTTATGTATTGTCATGATCTGTTGTTCTAGGCAGACACTATTAGGATTGGCGATCTTCTTGAGAAATTGATCCCATTACCACTGCATACATTTTTTATTAGCCATGATGTTATTATTTTCTGAAGTATATTTTCCTTCCTTCCTTCCTTCCTTCTTTCCTTCCTTCCTTCTTTCCTTCTTTTCTTCCTATTTTTGAGAACTAGTTTCACTCTGTTGCAAAGGCTGCAATGCAGTGTCATGTATGAGGCTACCATAAACTGAAATTCCTGAGCCCAGTGATCTTCATGACTCAGCCTCCTAAGTAGGGGAGTTATAGGCACCCATGAACAAGTCCAGCTAATTTTTCCATTTTTTGTAGAAATGGTGTTTCACTTTTTTGCCTAGACTGGTCTTGAATTCCTTGTCTCCAGCAGTGCACCCATCTTTGTTTACCCAAGTGCTGGGATTATAGATGCAAGCCACTGTGACTGGCACTATTAATATCAGCACCAAAGTACTTGGATTACAGTTTCAAGTCACTGAGTCCAGCAATATTAATTTTTTTTTTTGAGTTGGAGTCTCACACTGTCACCCAAACTGGAGTGCAGTGGCCGCTCCCGGTCACCGCAGCCTCGACCTGCTGGGCTCCGGCGATCCTTCCACCTCAGCTGTCCAAGTACCCGGAATTACAGACATGCGCTACCATGCCCGGCTGATTTTTTAATTTATTGTAGAGATGAGGTCTCGCTGCCCAAGTGGGTCTCGAACCCGCAGGCTCAGGCAATCCACTCACCTCAGCCTCCCAAAGGCGCGGGATTAGAGGCTGAGCCACCGAGCCCGACTCAGCAATATTAATTTTAATTTCCTCTCTTTCATCTATTGGGTATTGTTGTCTCTGCCTTTTTGGGAATCCTGAGAATTCTGAAATCTCCAACACCTGGAGTATTTTATGAGCATAACATAGCTGGTACTGCTCACCTCTGATATAATGCAACTCTCCTGTTAACATCATCATCTTGAGACTACTCAGGCAAATAAATATAATATAACTTCCTTTTAAACCTATGTCTCTGTGGTTCACGGGTCCTATATCCCTGGGCATTCAAGGCTTAGTGATCCTTTTAAATAAGGACTAACCCCACTTTTGGCTCTGAATGTTAACAACTTTACTGTATCTTCTTACACATCTCAATATGGGATTCCTGCTTAGTTCATGCTCACTTTTTGAACATCATTGTAAATTTCATTTTTCTAAATAAGTTTTGAAATGAGAACTATTATAAATCTATTTCACAAGGGAGGAGACTGACATTTACTGGACTTACATAACTTGGCTAGGTACACCAATAGCAAATTCTAGGACTGGCTTTCAGAACCATATCTTTTCTTATTTTTTATGTTTTTCCATTCAAGAAAATGTATTGATCCCTTAACAAATGCCAGCTACTATTCTTCTCTATGATTCATGTGTGTTTTCAGGGGGATATGGCAGTGAAGAACAACAAAATTTTATCTTTACTTGGGGGAGTGAGGAGAACAGAAATTTACAAATATATAAACATGAGTATAAACATATAAATAAAAATTATGTCTATGGCCGAAATAAATAGTATCTAGGGTAAGTACTGCAGAAAGATGGAATTCATGAAAGGGGATGAAGAGTATTTGCAGGTGGTGGAGGTTAAACTTTGTTATTATAGTGATGATGAAAATTAAGACGAAAAATAAAAGGGTTCGAGAAAACAGAAGTGTGCATATGTGGGGAATGAGTGCTCCAGGCAGAGTGAACAGCCAGATGGGAAGGCCATGAGGCAAAAACACCCATACAGTACTCAGGAACATCCATACAGTACTCAGGGAACAGAGAGGACAGCAGTGTGCCTGGAAAGAGAGGGCTTAGTGTGGAGAGTAGAAGACAAAGAAATCAGAAAGAAAATGGAATACTCAGATTGTAGGACTTCGGAGGCATTTTGCGGGCTTTTGCTTTGAGTAACCGTTGTAGAGGTCTGAATGATAACATCTGACTTATGATTTAAGAGAAGTTCCTTAGAGGCCATGTGGGATTGAGAATGCAGGAGAGTAAGGACAAGATTAGGAAGACTAATAAAATATTCCAAAAATGTATTTACTCCAAGTAGTTGGATCAGGGATTGAGAAAAACAGGCCCACAGATCAATTTGTATATTAGTTGAACTAAGAATGATTCTTATGTGTTGAAAGGATCTTGAAGTAGAATATAAGAAGAAAAGCAGGAGGAGGGGGAGGAACAAGAGGATGTGGAAGAATGGAAGGAGCTACAGAAACTGTATATAGACCACAAAGACAATAATCTAAAAGTCTGGAAAATATTTGCCAAAATCCGAAGTAGAGCAAATGGCTGAAAGTAGGACCTCAACAAAATCCAAAGAAAAATGCATGAGTCAATTAGCTGCTGAATATATTGTAGAGTGATGGGTGTTGAGAATTATCTATGGCTTCATTCTCAAGCTTCACAAAAAAGGCCATTCATTTCCATTGAGCTATTGAAAAATAGTCCGTTTTCCAAGAGTAAAAAAAAAAAAAAAGGAAGGCACTGGAATGAACAATATCATAAAAAATACATACCAACAGGATAATAACACCAAACTTCTTTGTACCACTTAAACATTCATGATAATTACTGAATTTAATCTTCAAATTGACTGTATGGGATAGGTATATTTCCCTTTAGAGATTGCTATATCCTAAATCTTTAGTAATTGACTGCTCAAGGAATGACTGTAATTTATTGTTTTCAAAAGGTCTGAAATGTAATCAAGTTTTTTCAGAGTTCCTACAGTAAATCTGGATTCAACATTTGTTCCAGCTTGTTATTTGTTTTTCAAACAAACAAAATCAAGAGATTGTTCCTTAGTAAACTCCCCTCAAATAATATCAATGAACTATTGTCAAGTCTATGATTTTAAACCATTTCTTCTCTTGGAGAGGTTAGAAAGCCCTTATAATATGTCTCCTCTTTTCAAATAGAGTTTGGATCTGAGCAAATCTTTTTGTGTCTTAGCAACTTCAGTCTCGTTAGGGCAGGAGTCCAAATACTCTGAAATATTATTTAAAGAAATATTATATATAGAAGGCTAAAACCAATCATGTAGTACGTTAATAATTTATGTCATTTGAAAATAGATATTCTAAAAGTAAAAAATACAAAAATATTTTTACTGACCTCTGTCTTGTACTTTCTGATCCTTGGTTTTGGATGTCATTTGTGTGGTAAGCATCAACCCAAGAGAGAAAAAGAGTCAATGAAATGGGCCAAAGAAACGAGATTTAAATTACATGAGGCCATGAGGAGGATTTTCCAAATCTCTTTTGCCATGCAGAATCTTCCAACTCCTAGGAGAATGATACGTGTTTTCCTTGTCCTGACACCCAAGAGTTAATGTTTCTTCTCTTGGGCATAAGAATAGCAAGACATATTCAGTTGAAAGTAATGTGTAGACAAGAGTGGACGTAGCTGGCATGCTCACAGTGACCACATTGTGTTGATCACATTTTATCCAATACATTGCTCTACTATTAACCTACAAATAAATGGTGTATTTGTATTATAGACATATTCCAGGAAGGCCAAAGAAACAGGCTTCTTATCCATATGGAATAATATGCTGGTGAATTTCTGTCAGGATAGGCCAAATGGATTTTGAAAATCTGTCAGGATTTACAATATGATACATATTTATATTCTTCAAGTAGACCAAAAGAAAACCTGGTATTCAAGGTCGAATGAGAAAAGAAATGTGGTGTGATGCTAGGTTAGCAACCGGTGGTTTCAACCATATATTTTTTGAGTAGACTAACTTAGGTGTTGAAGTAAAAACCTCCTCCTAGGCATGCAGGAGCTCATCATAGATATGCCGCTGTGCTAAGTATGCAAATGTCTACAGAAAAGAAAAAAATATATATACATATCTCATGATGTGTACATGATAAGGAGGCACACAGGTCAGAGCATGTTCTCTGTAATCATACAACCAGGGTTTAAAGGCAGAGCCAACACATGTATCACCTGAGGAATGTTCTGAAGCTCAAATGATGAAAACCAATTTGGAAAAATAAATCAAGAAACTCCGCTTTATGGGGAGGGATATCACAGGGTGCAGCACCCAGTCAGGTCCCACAACCGCATCATCTTCGCACCTGGGCTTTTGACCGTCGCGACCAGGGCAGCCCTGGAGAGGGGGGAGGGCCCGGAGGAGCCTGGCAGGACCTGGCTTGCTCCTGGGCTGAGCTTTGATCAGGCTCCACCCCTGTGACCCAGAGGAGAAGGCCGGCGACACACAGTCACTGAGTGCCTAAGCCAGGTAGTCCCCACCAATCCCCACAGGGTGGCCCACCTGGTGCCAATCACCTGCAAGCAGCAGCAGGAAATCCACAGGCGACAGAACGTCCACCTGCGCGGCGGTTGGCGGGGTCTCGCGCGATGCCTGTTGTGGTTCCTTCTTGGTGCTTGGCGGGAACCACGCGCCTTCCTTGACGCCCCCCCCACCCCCCCGTCACGAGCCCCATTGAGACGTCACAGGCGCGGACCCGCCAGTGTGTGCTTGGCGGAGAGAGGGGTTGGTCGCTCAGGGACTCGTCTCCGCGGCTGACTCTTTCCTGGCGATCACAGGCACACAACCCGCTCGCGATGGGCAATTTCCTGAGTTTCTTATTGGCGAACTTGGTTTTCTGGCCTCGCCGGCGGCGCCAGAGGCACCGGATCCCAGCCTTCCCAGCCTTCCGCCGGGCTCCCCCGCCGGGCCAGGGCCACCCCGCGGTTCCTGAACCTCCCCCTTCCCCTTTTCCTGCCCGCAGGCTGCCGAACCCTAGTCTGGGTCGTATGACTCCGCCCCCTAGACTCTACATCGCCCCGAAGGAGCGGGGTCCTCTCCCGCAGGCCAAAGGCGCCTCTCTGGGGACGCCCCCGCCAGAATCCTGGAGTCAAGCTCCGGAAGAAACCCGCGCTGTCTGCGGGGAAGTTGCTGAAGTATGGACACTGGACCTCCACAAGGATCGCTCCTCAGCCGCAAGTATACCCTCCTGCCTTCCCCACCTGAGCAGGTGGTCAGTCCTATGGAACTGATACCATCCAGGATCCCCAAGGAGGTTAAAGGGAGGGTCCAAGGAGACCCGAAAAGTGATGAAAGAGGAGGATCAGGTTGCGACCAAAGAGCAGGAGGTCAAGAAATAGGCCCACCCTAGCAAGGTGGAAGTGTCTTTGACATCTCGGCCCCTAGAGACCAAGGAGATCTCACTTCCCTGGGGTGCTGTCCTGGGCTTCTGGAGGGAAACCTCCCATGTTCAAACTCAAAAAACTTTAGTGAGAAGACCTAGGTATTTCCAATGGGCTCCCTCTTTGAAGAACATACCAATCCCAGCATAATGGAGATTTCCCACCTCTTGGGATAGATCCAACCGTGCTCCCAGATCCAGCCCCAGGCTTCTCTTTGTTGTTGGACAGGTCCACCAAGGAAATGCCTGAGCTTCCAGCTTTCCAGGCTTGCTGATGTGCTGTTTGAAGGATATGCAGGGCAAGGAACCATCCCATATCCCACCAAGTAGCTCTTCAACGAGAGTTGCTAGTCCTAGGCTTTGCCAAAATACACTATCTATTTCACTGCCACTGCTGCCACCATATCCACTGCAACTGTTGTGGAACATAAGTGAGCTGCTCCCACATACCGAATGTCTCGTCATGGCTATTTAGAATGATTTGGGTTCTTCGTAGAAATACATTGGGTCTAAAAGAAATAGCAAAATCCTGCATCATAAGACAGAAAATAAAACACAAACCATGGCAAACTGTACCACCACCCAGGCTGCCCCTCCTTTCTCCTCACCTTGGGAAGACCACAGATTTCTGGATGTGGTCACTTATACTTTGCAGGTCCCAACTACTCCTACCATCATTGACTAGGCCAACCTGGCTGCTGGCTCTCCTACCCTGCCTGTCTATGTCCTATCCCTATACTCTGATCCTTCAAGTTTCACTCCAGCAGAAGGAAGTCCCAACATCCATGTGTAGTCCATGTGTAGTCCATTCCACCATGACCCTTGTTACCCCTGGCAAGCCTATCAATTCAACAGGAGTCATTTTAGCACCTCAGCTAACACATCTGCTCTCTTGAATTCGCAGCCCACTTTGAACCCTGGGGTCATTTACATCGATAATACTCCTCTTTCTAAGGCTGTAACTCTCAAATCTACACCCAGTTTCAGGGTCAGTGGACTACCATTTTTCCAAATTCAAAATTATATGTAATATGGTGGCACCCTGAGAGGTCATCACTCTCCATCCGTTCAACTACATTTATTTTTTCCAGTCACTCCAACATTTAAACATCCCTTTGGTTGGAAAATTACCCATTTGCCCAAATTAAGGACACCTGATGGGAAACGGGAATTCTGTCTCCCCAGTGCCCTGTTTATACAAGACTTTCGATCATGGTTCCTCCAGTGACCTCCACTCTAGTGAGCAGCACCTTGGCCACATCATTATCTAAACCAGCCTTTGGCTCCAGTGCTGTAGATGCCTCCCCTCCTTCAAGGCTGTCAGTTTTCAGTCACCCCTGTATCCAGGAATGGATCCCATTCACACAGAGCAGGTTAGGCCCCTTTGTTAGAATTGAGTGCTGCAATGAAGAACAGCACAGTGGATTTGTAGAAAACCCTCTAAGTCTCCCTTTGAGTTAAAACTCCAGTGAACCACTCATCCAGGTGTTTCATTATAACTTTAGAGTAGCCAGTACTATTGATAACAAACTTGTATTTGGAGACTCCTGGTCAGAACAACTGTACCTGAGATATAAGGATGAAAATCAGCCACTGGGGCACCCTCACACCTGCTAAGAGTTTCAGGAGCCACCATTACATGGATGACTCCTCTCACGGATCTCACTAAATAAAAGAAATTCTCTCCACATATGGCTCCCACAAAAGAACGTTAGTTCACAAGAAAGGTACTCTGTCCCTTTAAGGCAAACTTAGCCTGCTCTAAGTCAGAGGCCCAAAACCTCAAAAGTTCTGTGTGTATGTGTGTGTGTGTGTGTGTGTGTGTGTGTGTGTGTGTGTGTGTGTGTGTATGTGTGTGTATGACCATGGGGCAGACCAGTTTATTTACAAGATACTGTAATTGAGATAATTCACCATGGAGAGTACAGGAGACCTGCATATACCATAAGCCAAGCCTCCCTTGCTTGACTGTTAATTTGGATGACACAGTTCTGGGCCAGATCTCTGTAGTCTTGTAATTGGGAGAATGGTCATTGCTATTTACAGATGTTCCTCTTCCCCTTAAAGATTTGACTCAATGGCCCCTTGCTTTCCCAGATGCCATATATATGAAACTTTTGTTCTTGTTAATCTGCCTCTGCTTACATGTCTTTGTTCTTTGACTCATCTGTGGAGGAAGAATTGACATGTGCAAGACTGATGTACTTTGAGTCAGATTTTTTTTTTTTTTTTTTTTTTTTGAGTTGGAGTCTCACTCTGTCGCCCAGACTGGAGTGCAGTGGCCACTCCCGGCCACCGCAGCCTCGACCTGCTGGGCTCCGGCGATCCTTCCGCCTCAGCCTTCCAAGTAGCTGGAATTACAGGCATGCGCAACCACGCCCGGCTGATTTTTTGATTTATTGTAGAGAGGTCTCGCTGCCCAGGCGGGTCTCAAACCCGCGGCTCAGGCAATCCACTCACCTCAGCCTCCCAAAGGCGCGGGATTACAGGCTGAGCCACCGAGCCCGGCTTGAGTCAGATTTTATGCAAAATATTCTGAGTCCCAGGGACTTTGATGTGTCAGTAGCTACCCTTATGACTTCATATGTTGAGCCCTCAAGTCTCTGTGTGAAATCAGTGTGTCCAAGATGACAGCATAGTGTAACCAAAAATAAAATCCTAAGCTCTCCACCAACCAAACAGACCACCCTTTTGGCTAGGGAACCTCAGGGAAACCTGAAACACTAAATTCCAGGCCATGACAGAAAAGGAGTTAGACACACCTTGCTAATTCCCTCTCTTTTGGAGTTTAACTCAAATGACTGGCGTTAACGTTAAAATAGAGATCATAAGGCTGGCAAACAGACTTCATGTGGCAAAAAGATATCAAATTCTAACCTGATTCTGGTATCTCATTATATGCTCTCTGAGGGCCACCAACCATGAGACATCATCTACATATCAAGAACCTTGTTCAAGCATTTCTTTCTACTGACTTCTTAAATAAAATCCTTTAACTTCCTAAAACCAAACTCTAACCTGACTATCTCAGGCATGCTTTCTCGGGATCTCTTGAGACTGCTGTACCCTGGCCCATGGTTACTCATATTGACTCAGAACAAACCTCCTTAAGTATTTTAACTACTTGGGCTTTTTTATCAATACCAGGAGGAAATGAGGTTCAAATGGGGGAGAGATGAGAGACCCATCCTTGCCTCTTCCTTCTATTCTGCTTTTCAGAATAGACTTCACTGGAGACTATATCCTCACTGAACTCACTGCTGTGTGTTAGGAAATGCACTTGCTGTTTTAGTTTTCTATTATGTTTACGTGTCTCATTTCTTTAATTTTACTTTGGCCAGTCATCCTTACAGATTCCCTCTTCAACCAAAGAGGCTGGACTTAGCATCGATCTTCCTGCAACTCTGTCAATCATATTTGTTTTCATTGATCTATTATGCAAATATTTACATTTTGTCATCTAATTGCAACAAAATATTTTATATTTTAACTGTATATTTACTCTGAGATATAGCTGAGAGTGATACACTCAGAAGCCTCAAGAGAGGAGTGTGATATTTCGATGTGTGTTCCAGTGAGGAAAACTGAAGCTCAAGGAATCAAACAGTTTCTAAGTGTTACAGTCATGGTACAGATCTCGAGGACACATCTGGCTCTAAAAAATCTTTCTAGAAGTAGAATAGGGACCAAGATGTTCAGTGTCATTGGATGTTAACAGTCAGATGAGATGGGCTTATGACGGTGCCTAGTGACAAAAAGAAGGCAGCAGGTAAGGCCTCCCATGAAGGAGCACATAGGGAAGTACTAGGGTCAGTCAAGAGATAGAGGGCACAAGTGAGAAAGCCTGAGCAAGATCCCACATTGTGGTCTATCTCCTGAAGACTCGCTGTGGTCACTGTCTGGTGACCTGAGGCCCTACATGTAGAGTGAGAAAATATGAAATATTTTGCTGCAATTGCATGAAAAAATGTAAATATTTGCATAATAGATCAATGAAAACAAACATGATTGACAGAGTAGCAGGAATATAGATGCCAAGTCCAGCTTCTCTGGTTGAAGTGGGAATTTGTAAGGATGACCAGGAAGATTCTAGGCATTGACACCTGGCAGGCCTTCAGGAAATCCTGATACCTAGCAGTCAGTATTGATTTCATTCATCAGCCACACAAGAGTCTTGTCAGATGCTCTGCAAATGACATTTTTTTTCCTGTCATAAAACAAAGGTGTAGATATTACCTATATATGCCGAGTTTTAGAAACTGATTTTGCATATCTCATTTCACTGGAGACTTACAGCATGCTTTCAATGTCAAAACTCCATGTTTTCAAGGAGGAGAGAGATTGAGGGAGAGAGGTTAAGAAAGTTTCCTTTCTCTCACTCAGATAGAAAGTAGGAGGACCAGGAGAGAAAACCAGGTGTGACTGCTATAAAACTTCTCTCTTTGCAATTGATGCAACAGTGCATGCATCAAAGAGAATCACAGAAATATAGTACATATGTCCCTTATAAGCATATTATTTGATGGGAAGTACTTTTAACATTTAACAGTTAATCAGCATGTTCAATATACGATGTCACGCCTTTCTCCAGTTAGAACAGTTCAATATCATGGGTTGAATTAATAAAACTAAATCATTTAGGAAAAGATTTAATGACCCCAAATAATAATTTTTGAAAGTACCACTGACCTTTTATTAAAAGGACAATAGAGACCTATCTTATTCCTTTAAATACTGGTTTCACTTTACCTGGTATACTAATCTCAGTATCAGTTTGTACTAAAAAGCTATATATACATAAAATGTTTACTTCATATGAGTAACATTTATGGCTATTATAGAATAAAGGTTAATAACAACTCCTTAATTACAGTGCTTAGTTTATACATGCAGTTAATATATAAGTACATGGAGCTACTTGTTGTCTTATTATGACTCTATAAAGTAAACCTGGTGCCTCATTCTCAGTTGGCCCATGCAAATGGATGAAGTTTATTTTAAAATCTACTGTGATTATATACATTATATGTGTATATTTAATTAATGTATATATTTATATTTATAACATATTTATATAATATAAACATATATTTGTAATATATAATTATATATTAAATTATATATACTTTATATAAACATATAATATATGTTATATATAATTATATATTAAATTATATTATTATGGAAATATTATTAAATTATATACAATTTATATAAGTATATATATAAAATCACATTAGCTTTTTTTTTTTTTTTTTTGAGTTGGAGTCTCACTCTGTTGCCCAGACTGGAGTGTAGTGGCCGCTCCCGGCCACCACAGCCTCAACCTGCTGGGCTCTGGCGATCCTTCCGCCTCAGCCTTCCAAGTAGCCGGAATTACAGGCATGCACTACCACGCCCAGCTGATATTTTGATTTATTGTAGAGATGAGGTCTCGCTGCCCAGGTGGTTCTCGAACCCGCGGGCTCAGGCAATCCACTCAACTCAGACTCCCAAACGTGCGGGATTACAGGCTGAGCCACCGAGCCAGCTCACATTAGCTTTTAAAATAAACTTCATTCATTTGCAAAGGCCAACTGAGTTAAGGAAACAGGTTTACTTTAAGGAGTCATAATAAGACAACAAGTAGCTCCGTGTGGTTTAGTTTTTTTTCCTAACTTATCACTGATATTTATTTATTTTAGTAATTGTGCAGGTCCCATTAGTTTATTATCATAAGGAGCAAAGAAGGAGACAGTTGAAATTAACAAAGGAAAAGGTTAGCCCATAAAGATAAATAGAAACTTTGTGAGGTTTTTAAAAATATCTTTTTGAAACAACTTTTGAGATTCCCGAATACTTGCTAATATTAACTGAGACTATGAGAGTACTTAGAAATATACACGGGAATTTGTGAGTTATAAAATATGATTCTGAGGTTCTTTGACTTCTATACTATACTTGCTAAAATAAAATAAAACTATTTAGAAATAGACTTTTTTTTCCTGATGAAGATAGAGTAACAGGAAGTACACTTACCTTTTTTTATTATAAAGATAAGGGGTACAATTCAGGGTTAGGTATACAAACATTGATTATGCAGGTACCCTTGTTGATGAGGTATGCCCCTCCCTCCCCAGCAGTTTCCCTCAACTTCCAATTCCACTCCCCACTCCCCTGACAATTTCCTATTACTGCCAAACACTTTCTTATAGTATTATAATTGTTCAAAGTCCGCTTATGAATGAGAACATATGGTACTCTGTTCTTTGTTTCTGTGATAGATCACAGAGTAGGGTCAACTCCAAATTCATCCAAGTTGCTTAAAGTTCATATATTTGTCCTTCATTATGGCTGCATAATATTCCATTGTGCATATGTACCACATTTTCTTTAACCAGTCCAGCTTCCATGGGCAACATGGTTGGTTCCATGTTTTCACTATTGTGAATAGAGCTGCAACAAACATACGTGTGTAGGCATCTTTTTTGTAGAATGATTTGAGTTCCTCTGGGTATATTCCCAAGAGGAAAAATGCTGGATCATACATAAGGTCAATTTCTAGTTCTTTCAGAAATTGCCACACTGTCTTCCAAAGAGGTTGCACTAGTTTGCATTCCCACCAGCAGTGTAGAAGTTCCTTTTTCTCCACAGCCTAATCAGCATCTGTTGTTGCTTGCTTTGTTAATGATGGCCATTCTTACAGGGATAAGGTGGTATCTCAATGTGATTTGATTTGGATTTCTCTGATGATGAGTGAGGCTGAGCACTTTTTCATTTGTCTGTTGGTTGCCTGTATACCTTCTTCTGAGAAGTGTCTATTTGTGTCTTTTGCCCACTTTTTAAAGGGGCTGTTTGTTTTTTTCCTTTCAGTGCGTTTAAGTTCCTTGTAGATCCTAGATGTTAGGCCTTTGTCAGATATACAGTTGCCAAATATTTTTTCCCATTCTGTGGGTTGTCTCCCTGCCGTCTTGATGGTTTCTTTTACTTTGCAGAAGCTCATTAGTTTGTTGAGGTCCCACTTGTCTTTCTTATTTCTTAAGGTATTGGCCATTTCTTAAGGGTTCTGAATAGGAATTGGTTGTTCAATTTCCATAAGGGTGTCTCCTGCATTTTCTAAGATGTATAGTTTGAGGCTTTATGTTTAGGTCTTTGATCCATTTAGAGTTGATTTTTGCGTATGGTGATAGCTAAGGGTCCTGTTTCAATCTTCTGCATGTGGTCAGCCAGTTTTCCCAGCATGATTTACTGAATAGGTTCCCCTCTCCCCAGTGGTTGTTGGTGGAGGCTTTGTCAAAGATGAGTTGGTTGAGAAACTGTGGCTTTGCTTCCAGAATCTCTATCCTGTTCTCTTGGTCTATGTGCCTGTTCTTGTACCGATACTAGGCTTTTTTGATTACTGTAGCCTTATTGCAAAGTTTGAAGTCTGGAAGTGTGATATCTCCTGCTTTGTTTATTTTGCTAAAGATTATTTTGGCTATTCGTGGTCATTTATGTTTCCATATGAATTTCTGTATTGTCATTTCCAGGTCTGACAAAAATGATGCTGATAACTTAATGGTATTGCATTGAATCTGTAGATTGCCTTTGGTAGGATGGATATTTTAACAATGTTCATTCTTCCTATCCATGAGCACTGAATATTTATCCATTTGTTTGTGTCTTCTTGGATTTCTTTGAGCAGTGTTTTGTAGTTCTCATTGTATAGGTCTTTCACTTCTCTGGCTGGGAAGATGCGAGGCATTTCATTTTTTTGGTGGTATTGTGAATGAGATTGTGCTTTTAATTTGGGTCTCTGCCTGATTGTTGTTGGTGAATAGAAATGAAACTGCCATTTGCACATTTATTTTGTACCCTGAGAATTTGCCATAGTTTGAGGGTTTTTATCTAAAAGGGATGCTGGATTTTATCAAAAACTTTTTCTGCATCTAATGAGATAATCATGTGGTTTTTGTTTTTACATCTGTTGTATTTAATGACATTTATCATCTTATGAATGTTGAACCAGCCCTGCATCCTGGGATGAAACTTACTTGGTCATAGTGGATGATTTTTGAGATGTGTTTTGGGATCTGATTTGCTAGTATCTTGTTGAGGATTTTTGCATCTATGTTCATAAGGAATATTGACCTGTAGTTGTCTTTTTTTGTTGGATCTTTACCTGGTTTGGGTATCAGTGTGATTTTTGCTTTGTAAAATGGCTTGGGGAGAATTCTATCTTTCTCAATTGCCTGGAATACTTTCAATAGGATTGGTATCAGCTCCTCCTTGTACGTTTTGTAGAATTCTGCTGGAAACCCATCCAGGGCCAGGGCTTTTTTTTGTAGGTAGTTTTTGTATGACAGAATCAATTTCCTGGGTTGTTATTGGTCTATTTAGTATCTCAATGTCTTCTTGTTTCAACCTGGGGAGGTTATGAGTTGTCAGAAAGTCCTCCATTTCACGTAGGTTATCAAGTTTGTTCCCATACAGGTGTACATAGTAATCTCTGATAATCTTTTGTATTTCTTTGGGGTCAATTGTGATTTGATCTTTTGTATTTCTGATTGTGTTTATTTGGGTTTTTTTCTCTTTCATGGTCATTCTGGCTAGGGGCCATCAATCTGTTAATTCTTTCAAAGAACCAACTTTTTGTTTTGTTGATGTTTTCTGTGATATTTTTGTCTTCTATGTCCTGTATTTGGGCTCTTATTTTTATGATTTGGATTCTTCTGCTAAAGTTGGGATTTTGGTGGTCTTCTCTTTCCAGCTCCCTCAGGTGATTTGCTCGGCTCTCAACTTCTGATCTTTCCATTTTCTTGATGTGCGCTCTTAGAGATATAAATTACCCTCTGAGAACTGCTTTCAGGGCATCCCAGATGTTTTGGTAGGATGTTTCTTCCTTTTCATTTGTTTCCAGGAATATTTCAATTTCTGCTTTGATTTCAGTGTTGACCCAGTAGTTGTTCAGCATAATGCTATTTATTGTCCATGTCTTTGTGGGCTTTGGGGAAATGTTGTTGATGTTATTTATTTTTATTCAACTGTGGTCTGAGAATGTGCATGGCAAGATTCCAACCTTATGGAATTTGTTTATGCTTGATTTATGGCCAAGGATGTGATCAATCTTGGAGGTGAGTAGAATGTATATTCTGTGGTTGTTGGGTGGAATAATCTGTAGATATCTATTAAGTCCATTTGGTCAAGTATCAAATTTAGGTTCTGGATCTCCTTGTTGTTTTTTTTGCCTCAATGATGTATCTAGGGCTGTCAGTGGTATTCAAGTCCCCTGCTATAATAGTGTTAGAGTTGATATCTTTTTTTAGTTTACTTAGTAGTTGCTTTATAAATGCTGGTGCTCCTGTGTTGGGTGTGTATATGTTTAGGATGGATATTTATTGTTGATGGATTGAACCTTTTATCATTATGTAGTGTCCTTTTACATTTTTTTAAATTTTTGATAGCTTAAAGGTTGTTTTGTCTGATATTAAGATTGCAACTCCTGCCTTCTTTTGTGATTCATTTGCCTAGAAACTTGTTTTCCAACCTTTAACTTTGAGTATGTGTGCATTCCTTGAAGTGAGATGAGTCTTCTGGGTGCAGCAAATAATTGGGTCATGCTTTCTTATCCAGTCCACCATTCTGTGTCTTTTCAGTGGTGCATTTAGTCCATTCACATTCAGGCTGATTATTTAAATATGATTGTTTATCCCTGTCATGAGGTTCTTACAAAGTTTTTCCTTTGTTTGATTGTTTTCTTTTGACTCTGGAGTTAATGTATGTGTATGTTTTCAAGTTTCTTGTGGCGCTGTATTCTCTGCTGATTCCCTGCTCTGATGTTCTCTTGGGAAGTGTGTGGTCAATCTTTTTCTTCTTCTGTACTTAATACCTTTTTAAGTGTCTCCTGTATAGCTGGTCTGGAAACTGCATTATCTCTTAGGGATTGGATGTCTGGGAAGGATTTTAATTCTCCATCACTGAGGAAGCTGAGCTTGGCTGGATAAGAAATTCTTGGTTTAAATTGCTAATCTTTGAGGGCTTTGAATATAGGGTTCCAGTCCCTTCTTGTTTGTTGTGTTTCTGCTAATAGGTCTGTTGCTATTTGATTGGTTTTCCCCAATATGTAGTCTGACCTTTCTTTCTTGTTGCCTTTAGGATTTTTTCTTTTGTGCCTACTTTGTGTAGGTGAATTACTATGTGTCTAGGGGCTGGTCTTCTCATTTGACATCTTGTGGGTGTTCTCTGTATCTCTTCTGCTTGGCTGTTCACACCTCTGGTGAGATGGGGAAAGTTTTCTTGGATTACTTCCTGGAATACTTGCTCCAAGTTGTTCTCCATTTCCCTTTCTTCTTCTGGGATACCAATCAGGCATAGCTTCAGTTTCTTGATATATTCACCCATCCTTGTAGGCTTTGTTCTTTCTTTCTGTGTCTTCTTTCTATGTTTTTAACAGATCGGGTTAATTCCTTGTTCTGGACTTCAAGTTCTGAGATTCTTTCTTCAGCTAGATTAATTCTGCTTTCCATGCTTGTCATCTTGTTATTTATTTCCTGGATGAAATTTTTATTGCAAAAATCTCTGTTGTAAGTTCTTTCAGTGTTGCATCTTGTCTTTCTTGAGTCCTCTTCACCATTTCCAACCATTCCCCAATCTCTGTCATATTCTGGGGACAATCTTGAGTGAATTCCATTGTTTGGGCACCAAGGTCTGATTTCAGGAGTTTTGCTTTTGGTACACTTGAAATTGCCTGAGGTCTTCCTTTGGCTTTTCCTCATTTGTGACGGATCTCTTGTTTTTCTCTTTGGTTTTGTTATTTGGTGTCAGTGAGAGGCTTTCCCTTCTGATGTTTGCTAAGACCTCTATTCTTCCCTGATCTGGGCTCTGGATTTGTTCTATTTTGAAATGGAATGGTGTATGGGAGGCTTTGCTATCTCTTGTAGTTTTCAAAATTAAAATACAGTGTGGGATGGGGTGCTAGGAATCAGATACCATTTACATATTAAAATGTTCACTTATTGTGGTATGTTTTCCCTGAGACCCACTCCCCACTACCAAATTATATGATGATGCAAAGCATAAACCAAATGCAAAAGCAATTAAACACATATACACATTCCAAAACAAACTGGAATAACAACAAAGCAGAACAAAACATTCAGCAAAAAAAAGACCCCCAAGAAAACTAAACACACACACATGCCTAGCACAAGGTGAGTAGAGAAGAAAAACAGAAAGACCGAAGGAAAAAAAGGGGGTGGTTTCAGGTCAAACCCTCAAACATCTATTGACATAACTCTTAAACTATAAAAAATGAATATAAAAAAGACCCAGAAGAACAAAAGTAAAAAAACCAACATCCAAAACAAAATTGAAAGAAGAACACTCAATTATCCAATTTCAAAATAGGAAAAAAATGAGGAAAATCCAAAGGAAGACCTCAGGCAATTTCAAATATAAAACCCCTCAAATACCTAGGTATAGAAGGAACATACCTCAAAATAGTAAGTGCCATCTATGATAAACCCACATCTAATATATTGCTAAATGGACAGAAGCTGGAAACATTTCCTCTGAAAACTGGAATAAGACAATGCTGCCCACTCTCAGTCCTAATGTTCAATATTGTGTTGGAAGTCCTAGCTCAGGCAATTAGACAAGAGAAGAAAATCAGGAATATCCAAATAGGAAAAGAGGAAGTCAAGTTATCCCTCTTTGCTGATGATATGATCCTATAACTTGAAAATCCAAGAGAATCTGTCAAAAACTTGCTTGCACTGATAAAGGACTTCAGAAAAGTCTCAGGGTACAAAATAAATGTGCAAAAGACAGTTGCATTCCTATTCACCAACAACAACTAGGCAGAGATCCAAATTAAAAGCACAATCCCATTCACAATAGTCACCAAAAAAAATGAAATGCCTTGCATCTTCCCAGCCAGAGAAGTGAAAGACCTATACAATGAGAACTACAAAACACTGCTCAAAGAAATCCAAGAAGACACAAACAAATGGATAAATATTCAGTGCTCATGGATAGGAAGAATGAACATTGTTAAAATATCCATCCTACCAAAGGCAATCTACAGATTCAATGCAATACCATTAAGTTATCAACATCATTCTTCTCAGACCTGGAAATGACAATACAGAAATTCATATGGAAACATAAATGACCACGAATAGCCAAAATAATCTTTAGCAAAATAAACAAAGCAGGAGATATCACACTTCCAGACTTCAAACTTTACTATAAGTCTACAGTATTCAAAACAGCTTGGTATCGGTACAAGAACAGGCACATAGACCAAGAGAACAGGATAGAGATTCTGGAAGCAAAGCCTCAGTTTCTCAACCAACTCATCTTTGACAAAGCCTCCACCAACAACCACTGGGGAGAGGAGAACCTATTCAGTAAATCATGCTGGGAAAACTGGCTGACCACATGCAGAAGATTGAAACAGGACCCTTAACTATCACCATATGCAAAAATCAACTCTAAATGGATCAAAGACCTAAACATAAAGCCTCAAACTATACATCTTAGAAAATGCAGGAGACACCCTTATGGAAATTGAACAACCAATTCCTATTCAGAACCCTTAAGAAATGGCCAATACCTTAAGAAATAAGAAAGACAAGTGGGACCTCATCAAACTAATGAGCTTCTGCAAAGTAAAAGAAACCATCAAGATGTCAGGGAGACAGCCCACAGAATGGGAAAAAATATCTGCCAACTGTATATCTGACAAAGGCCTAACATCTAGGATCTATAAGGAACTTCAACGCACCGAAAGGAAAAAAACAAACAGCCCCTTTAAAAAGTGGGTAAAAGACATGAATAGACACTTCTCAGAAGAAGGTATGTGGGCAACCAACAGACAAATGAAAAAGTGCTCAGCCTCACTCATCATCAGAGAAATCCAAATCAAATCACATTGAGATACCACCTAATCCCTGTAAGAATGGCCATCATTAATAAAACAAGCAACAGCAGACACTGATTAGGCTGTGGAGAAAAAGAAACTTCTACACTGCTGGTGGGAATGCAAACTAGTGAAACCTCTTTGGAAGACAGTGTGGCAATTTCTGAAAGAACTAGAAATTGACCTTCCATATGAACCAGCATTTCCCCTAGTGGGAATATACCCGGAGAAACTCAAATCATTCTACAAAAAAGATGCCTGCACACGTATGTTTGTTGCAGCTCTATTCACAATAGCAAAAACATGGAACCAATCATGTTGCCCACCGAAGTTGGACTGTTAAAGAAAATGTGGTACACAATGGAATATTATGCAGCCATAATGAAGGAAAAATATATGGACTTTGCAGCAACTTGGATGGATTTGGAGTCAATTCTACTCTGTGAGCTATCACAGAAACAGAGAATAGAGTACCATATGTTCTCACTCATAAGCGGACCTTGAACAATTATCATACTATAAGAAAGCATTTGGCAGTAGGGAGAAACTGTCAGAGGACGTGGGGTGGGATTGACAGTTGAGGGAAACTGCTAGAGGAGGGAGGGGCATACCTCATCAGCAAGGGTACCTACATAATCGATGTTTGTATACTTAACCCTGAATTGTACCCCATATCTTTATAATAAAAAAATAAAAACAAACAAACAAAAAGATTTTAACTGTAGCTAAAGTAAAGCTGTAATGGCTTTACTAATATTGAAATATATTTTAGGACAAAGAATATTAAAGGGAATAAAAAAGGCCATTTCAGCACAGCAAAAGTGCTAATTGATCTAGATTATACAATTTTTATGATCATGCATTGAAAAGAGCCTCAGATATATGTGGCATAACTTTTCTGAACTACTGGGAGATACATAAAAATTCACAGTTACAGTAAGATTTCAATACTTCAACTTCAATAATTGACCAAATTACCAGATAGAAACTTTGTAAAATAGAAAAATTTTGAACAACATTATCAGCCATAAATCATGTTGATTTATTTGACATTTAGAACACTTCAAGTGAGTTTACAAACCATGTACAATAACAGGCTGTATTCTGAACTATGTAACAATTTTCTCATTAAGTTTAAATTTAAAATAGTCATATTAATTTTAAATTCTTGATAAAATAAGATTTGTATTGTGCAGTGTCCTTTGATTATAATTGAATTAAAATCAATAACAGAAATTAAAACCATTTACAAAAATAGAGTATATTCTGAACCATGAAAAAATGCTCTCATTAAATTCAAAAGTCATAAGAATTTAAATTTTATATATGTATATTCAGATATGTATATATGGAGATCCAAATGGTTTAACAATTAAGCTTGTGAACTCCTCTTAGAAAAAGTGTTATATACCTTTGAAGCACCCTCCCTCACCCACCCCAGGCAGCTATACACCGATGCTAGTGCTTAGTTCCACCCACCAATGAAACTTTGGAACTCTTTCTCTGGAATGGCCATCAGAGCTCTTGTCATGTTACCCTTGTTGTCCTGAAAATCACCAAATGTCTTCTTTTCCTTATTTTCTTTATCTTTGATTAAAGGAAAAAATCAGTGGGACCAGATCAGGTGAGTTTGGAGGGTGCTCAGTTATTCGTACAGTTCTGCCATCATAAGTGCACAGTGGCAAGTTTGTAACCTTGTCAGAGCTCAGCAAATGATGAGGATGGCTCTTATGGCCATTCCAAATAAAGAGTTTCAAAATTGAAACTTTGACAGGTAGACTAGGTACTAGCATCAGTGCATAGCTTCCCAAGGGGAGTGCTTCAAAAGTGACTGTAGTCACATTCAGCTATGAGGTATATAAAACTTTTTCTAGAATGGTTTGCAAACCCAATTGTCAGACTCATATATATATATCCTAACAGACACCATCTCAAAATGGTTAGAATTAACAAATGAATTAAGGAAAGTTGCAAGATACTTTATAAACATACAAAAATCAGATTTTTTTATACACAATGAGCAATATGAAAATGAAGTTAAGCAAACAATTCCATTATCAGTAGCACTAAAAATATTAAAAATATTTATATTTATAAAATATAAAATACCTAGTAATAAACAACTAAAAAAATGGAAAACGTATACAAAATAAAAACCACAAATATTGAAGAAAATGAGAAAGACACAGATAGAAAGATATCTTCTTCCTGGGTTGAAAGACTTAATATCATTAAAATATCCCTATTACCCAAAGCAATCTCATATTTAAAGCAATCTCTAGCAAAACTCAGAAGGCAATTTTTCACAGAAATAAATAAAATAATTCTATGTAGAGAACAAATGAGCATGTATGCAAAAAAATAATCTTGAAGAAAAAAGAACAAAACAGGAGACATCACATATCCTGATTTAGACTTATATTACAAACCTACTGTAAATAAAACAGTATGACATGGACATACAGACATTCACATACACCAATGGGATCAAAATTAATCTATGCATACATAGTCAACTGATCATCAGTAAGAATGTTAAGAATACTCAGAGGAAAAACAGGCTTTTTCACAAATGGTGCTGGAGAAAATAGATATCCACGTGCTAATAATAAAATTGAACTCAAATCTTATACTATACATAAAAATCACTATGAAGAAATTAAAGACAAACATAAGAACTTAAAATATACAATTCTTAGAATAAAACACAGGACACTATTTTATGAATTGATCTTGGCTTTGATTTCATGAATATGATATTAAAATCATGGACAAAAAAACTAAAAACAGGACTACATCAAAGTAAAAAGCATCTTTACAACAAAAAAGGGGGGACAGAGTGTAAAATCTCAGTGTGTATCAAATAGTATAAAACATTTGCAAACCATATACAAAAAAACAACTCAATAACAACTGTAGAACCTTCATAGCCTGATTAAAAATGGACTGAGGATTTTTGCTAAGGAACACAAATAACCAACAGATAATCAGATATAGGAAAAGAATTTCAGAACTTGAAAAGTTTTTCAAATTAACCCTATAAGAACAAAATATAGAAAGAAGAATCAAGAGAATGAGGCACAGTATCCAAGAAACGTGGGATTATGTAAAATGTCCAAATCTGAGGCTCACAAGAGTTCCTGAGGAAAAAGAGAAAGCATGGGTTTAGAAACCTGTTTCAGGAAAATTTAGAAAACCCTTCCTAGCCTTGCCAGAGATTTAAGCATCCAGGTACAGAAAACCCAAGAATTCCTGGATGAATCATTTCAAAAAAGGTCATCTCCAAGGCCTATAGTCATTAGGTTGTGCAAAGCCAATGTAAAGGAAAGAATTCTAAGAACTTTGAGTCAAAAGCATAAAATATCTTAAAAAAACAATCTAATCAGACTAACAGTAGACCTCTCAGCAGAAACTTATAAGCCAGTTGGAATTGGGGTCCTATTGTCAGTCTCTTCAAACAGAGTAACTGTTAGTAACATATATTTTATTTCACAAAATGAAGTATTATAAGTGAAAGAGAAATAAAGATTTTTTTCAGACAAGCAAACTCTAAGGGAATTTGTCACCAATGACTGGTTCTCCAAGAAATACAGGAATTCTAAACATTGAAACGACAGATCAAAATGCACCAGTAGACAAACACTGGAAACTTAAAAATTCACAGAACCTAGAGAATACCAACACAAACAAAGCAACCAGTTAAAAAACAACATCATGAATGGAATGGTACCTTAATGTCATTGATAAGACTTAAAGGTAATAATCTCAGTGTCCCATTTAAAACATATTAATATCCAGAATGGAAAAAAGAAAAAAACAACATGCACACGCGCACACACTCAGTCCAAACATCTGCTGCTTTCCAGACTGACTTATCAAACAAAACTTCTATAGACTTAAAGTAGAAAAGTGGAAAAAATTCTACACAAATAGAAACCCAAAACAAGCTGTAGTAGCTACTTCATACCAGAAAAAGCAGACTTTAAGTTAACAGAAGAGAAAAGAGACAAAGTCATTATACAATGATAAAAGTGCCAGTCCAACAATAAGATATAATAATTTTAGATATATGTGCACCTAACACCAGAGTTTCCTAGAATTAGAAAACATATTTTATTAGACCTAAGAAAAGAGATAGGCAACAATAAAATAATAGTGGGAGATTTCAACACTCTACTGACAGCAATAGACAAATCATCAAGGCAAAAAGTCAACAAAAAAAAAAAAAAAAAAACTGAAGAAAACTGTACCCTAGAGCAAATGAACCTAACAGACATCTAAAGACTATTATACCACAAAAGTGCAGAAAATACATCTTATCAGCACATGGAACATTCTCCACATAGATCCTATGATAGACCATAAATTAATTCTCAATAATCAAAAAATTCAAAATTACATCAAACACCTACTCAGATCACAATGGAATAAAATTAGAAATCAAATTCTCAAGGAACTCTCAAAACCAAATAATGGAAATTCAACAAACTGCTCCTGAATGATCTTTGAGCCAACCATGAAATCAAGCTGTAAATTTAAAAAAATATTTTTAAAGTTATTGTCAACAACAACACAGGTTATCAAAATCTGCAACACACAATAAACTATGATCATAGGAAAATTTAGGATGCTTAATGCCTGTCTTAAAAAAAGCTGAAATGTCACATACTGACAACCTAACATCACCCCATAAAGAAAATAAGAGAAAAATAGATAAACAAAACCCACAGCTAACAGAAGGAAAACATAATAAAGACTAGTGCAGAGATAAACAAAATTGAAACAAAAAATTATAAAGAATTAATAGAACAAAAAGATGGTGTTTTGAAAAGGCAAAATTGATAGAATATGAGTTGATTAAAAGAAGAGGACAGAAGATTCAAATTAGCTCAAGCAGAAATGGAAATAGAGACATCACCTCTATGATCATTATGAATATTTCTATGAAAACAAAATATAAAATCTAGTAGAAATTGATACATTTATTTGGTGCATGCAAACCACTAACTATGAATTCAGAAATAATAGCATCACTGACAGACCAATAACAAGTACAAAATTTAATCAGTAATTAAAAGTCTGTCTACAAGAAAGAGTCCAGGATCTTACAGATTCACAGTTGAATTCTATGCCACTTTCAAGGAAGACTAGTACCAATTCTAGTGAAGCTCTTCATGAGATTGAGGAGAGAATTCTAACTAATTCAGTCTACAAAGCCAGTATTACCCTAACCAGTCAGGAAAAAACACAACAACAACAACAACAAAAACTACAAATTAATACATATTTTGAGCTGGACTCGGTGGTTCAGCCTATAATCCCGTGCTTTGGGAGGCTGAGGTGAGTGGAGTACCTGAGCCTGTGGGTTCGAGACCCTCCTGGGCAACTTGGCGAGAGCTCACCTCTACAATAAATCAAAAAATTAACCGGGCATGGTATTGCTGATTATTTAAATAGACGCAGAATTGAACTGATTTAATCAAGCTAGTCTTTTTAATAATATCCCTCAGGTAACTAGGCATAGAAGGAAAAAGAGCTCAAAATAATAAAAGACATATGCAACTACCATATGGCCAGCATTATAGTGATGAGGAAATGTTGAGTGCATTTACTATCAGAGAACAAACTCTCAGTTCAACACTCCTAGTCAGCATAGTACTGAAAGTCAACAAATAGTGCTAGAAAAGTTGCATAGCCACATGCACAACTGAAACTTGATCCTTATCTCTCACCATATGCAAAAAACAATTCATCATATGCAAAAAACAAACAACATAGATTAAAGACTTACATGTCAGACCTTAAATCATAATAATCCTAGAAAAAACTAAAATAAAATCTGGACAGTTGTCTAGGCAAATAATTTATGACTAAGACTCCAAAAGCAAATGCAGCAAAATGAAATAAACAAGTGGAATTCAAACTAAAAACCTTCCATAGAGCAAAGAAAATAATTAACAGAATAAATAGGCAACTCACAGAATAGTGGATGGCATTTGCAACTATACATCTAACAAATAAAAATGTACATGATCTACAAAAAAAATCAAATATAACAGCAAGAAAACAGTACATAACTCCAAATAAAATTGGGCCAGTGACATGAACAGACACTGTCAAAAGAATTTAAACAAATGTCCTAACAAACATATGAACAAAAATGCTCATCACTAATAGGGAAATACAAATTAAAATCACAATAAAATACCACCTTACGCCAGTCAGAATGACCATTTTTTTAAAATAAAAAAATAATTAAATGTTGATGTAAATGTGGACAAAACAGAATACTTATACATGTTGGTGGGAGTGGAAATTGCTAAAACATCTATGGAAATTAGTATGATACTATTTCTCAAAGTGCAAAAAGTTGATCTACCATTTGATGGTACAAATACCAGGAGTCCCACTACTTGCTATTACCTAACAAATAATGTTTAGTCATATGTTTAGAGCACATAATTCACAATTGCAAAGATGTGAAATCAATCTAAATGCCCATCAACTGATCAGAAGATAATATAAATGTGTTACTCGTGTATACACACATACACATTATGGGATATTATTTACCCATTAAAAAGGATGAAATATTGTGTTTTGTAGTGTACTCAATGGAATTAGAGGCCATCATCCTAAGTGAAGTAATGCAGGAATGGAAAACTAAATACTGTATGGTCTTACTTATAAATGGGAGTAAGGTAAAGTCTGCAAAGGCATAAACAATTGTACTGTGGACATTGGAGACTCTGAAGGGGGAGAGTGAGAAGAGAAGTAAGGCTGAAAAATTACCTATTGGATACACTATGCATTATTAGGGGTGATGAGTACACTAAAGCCCAGACTTTTTACCAGTAAACAATACAACCATGTAACAAAAAAGGGATTTGTGCCATCTAAAGTTATTTTAACTTTAAAAAAAAGATATGTAGTTTCAAACACACACACACACACACACACACACACACACACACACAAACACACACACACGAGTTATCATTTTACACCTGTCAGAATGTCTATTACCAAAGAGATGAAAGACAAGTCTTGGTCACAATGGGGAGAAATTGGAATATTGCACAGAGCTGGTGAGAATGTTTTGTTACAATCAATATAGAAAACTGTAAGGATGGAGGTTCCTCAACAAATTAACAAGGGAATTATATGATCCAACAATTTCATTTTTGGGAATTTATCCAAAAAAATTGAAATCAGGACCCTAAAGATACATAAGCACTCAGATGTTTATTGAAGCATGATTAACAATAGACAAGATGTGGAAACAACAAAAATGCCCATCAAAGGACAAATAGATAAATAAAAACAACAAAAAAGAAACATAAAATTACAACAGTAATAACAACAAAAAAGAAGGAATTTTATTCCCAAAATATATAATAAAGTGCCTAATATAATCATCAACATATTGGTAATAACTTTAAAAGTAAATAAGTTCCAGGTATCAAATAAAAGAGAGTTTCTAAAACATAGTTTTCAAAACAAAGAGTTTATAAAAAATAATTTATAAAACAAACCAAAATGCTAATCAGCTATTTGCTGTTTATAAGAAACTCACATAAAACATGACATAGGTAGGTTAACAGTAAAGGGATAGATTAATTGAAATATTACAATAACATTTCTTAAAAAGTAAAATGTAAGAGTGGTTATTTCATTATCAGATAAAGTAAGCTCAAAGCCAAGAAAATTATTAGGCACATACCTGAAGAGTCCTACAGACAGTCAAGAAATTGAATTTCCAATTTTAAAATTTCTGAAACATAAATCTCCAGGCCCAGATTGCATAATGAGACAATCTTACCAAGCATTTTAAGAATGATTAACATGAGTTTTCCAAAAACTTTATTTTCCAAAAAAATCAAAAGAGGAGGGAAAATGTCCCATCTAATTTTGTGAAATCAGTATTACAATCAGGGCAAAAACTTTTTTAAAAAGTAAAAAGAAAGAAAGAAGAAGGAAATAATGAGGAGAAAGTAAAAAGATAAAAAAATATAGAACAATATCTTTCATGAATTTAAATGAGACACTTCAATGAACGTAGTACATTGACTCCAACAATATATAAAAGAAATTATACACTAAAACTAAATGAAATTTATTTCAAGTAATTAACTCTGGATCAATATATTTTTTAAATTATTCAATTCAATTTACCATACTAACCTAGGCTAAGAAAATATTAATACCGTCAACTGAGGCAGAAAAAGCATTTGACAAAATTTAACATCCATTCATTATAAAATTTATAAGATGAATAATAGTATAGGACTATCTCTATATACAGAATCTTCATAAAGTCAACAGTTAATATACTTAATTGTGAAAGGCCTAATGCTTATCTCTGAGACTGGGAGCAAGACAAGGTAGTCCACACTTACCATGCTTATTATATGTTTTGAAGCACAAAAATGGAGATATAGGAAAAAATGACTCATTTTAGAAATAAAAGGTACAATATTTGTAGAAATGTACTGGATTTGCAATAAAATGAACACTAGAAAGAGTTAGTTAAATTGAGAAAAGTTTCATAAAAATTATCAAATATGTTGGGAAAAAATAAACAATATTTTTAAGGAACTAGAAGAGAAGTCTAACAGGCATTCCATTGGAGTCATGAAAAGAGACAAGATTGGTATAGGAAAAATAATTCAAGGAAATAACATCTCAAATATTTGACTAATATGTAAATTGAGAGAGTCAAGGAGCAAAACTCAAACTGGATTAATCCAAAGCTGTTTCTACACATGTTTTTAAAATCTGCTTAATATGTAAGTTAGAGAAGAAATATTTATGCTACTTTTCAACACAATGTATGTGAAAGAAAAAGGATTTTAATAACTGCAGATTTCCTGTTAGAAACCATGAAGAGAGAAGACAGTGCCACATCTTTAAAGCACAGATATGTGCTGCATAATGGCATTTTGGTCAACATCAGACTTCATTCATGATAACATATATCAGATTATAATGGAGAGGAAATATTTCTATTGCCTAGTGACATTGTAGATGTTGCAAAGTTGTACCACACATATTTCTCATGTGTTTGTAGTGAAGTACTGTCAGTCATATAAAATTATGGGATATAAAATTATGTGCACTATATAATACTTGATGATCACAGATGACTATATTAATGGTTTGTGTATTTACTGTACTATGCTTTTTTGTAAATATTTTAGAATATACTCTACTTATATAAAAAATTAACTGTAAAACAATGGTAGCAGTTTCTTGAAAAAGTATTTGGGAAAAAGGCATTGTTATCATAGAAGATGACAACTTCACACATATTAATTGCCCCCTGAAGAACTTCCACTGGGACAAGATACAGAGGAGGAAGACAGTGATATTGATGACACTGTGTAAAACTAGGTTGATATGTGTGTTTGTGCCTTAATTTTTAATGCAAAGTTTAAAAAGTAAAATATAACAATAATAATTAAAATAGGGAGAATTTTATAGAAAAGGGACATAAAGATAGAAAATACAAACACATTGTGTTTGTGGTTTAAGCTAATTATTATTACAAGAGTTAGAAAATTAAAAAATTAAAGTAAAAACAAGCAGTAAGCTAAAGATAATTTAAATTGAAAAGAGCAAAGTTTTTAATAATTTTAGTGTAGCCTAAGTGTACAGAGCTTATAAAGACTACAGTGGTGTACAATAATATCCTAGGGCTTTATAATCATTCTTGACGCTCTCATTGACTCATCCAAAGCAACTTCCAGTCCTGAAAACTTCATTAATGGTAAGTACTCTACATAAGTATACCATTATGCATCTTTAGTAACATATTTTTATTGTACCTTTTTATATTAAAGCATGTTTAGATACACAAATACTTAGCATTGTGTTACAATTGCCTTCAATATTCATTACAGTAACATGCTGTTCATGTTTGTATCCTAGAACCAATAGGCTGCGCTGTACTGCCTGGATGTGTAGTAGGTTCTAGTATCTAAGTTTGTGTAAGTACATTTTATGATGTTTGTACAATGATGCAATCACCTAACAATGCATTTCTCAGAAGGTATCCTTGTGATTAAGATACACATGACTAGCCGGGCTCGGTGGCTCAGCCTGTAATCCCGCACCTTTGGGAGGCTGAGGTGAGTGGATTGCCTGAGCCCGGGGGTTCGAGACCCGCCTAGGCAGCGAGACCTCATCTCTACAATAAAAAAAAAAAAAAAAAAAAAATCAGCCGGCATGGTAGCGCACACCTGTAGTTCTGGCACTTGGAAGACTGAGGCAGAAGGATCGCCGGAGCCTGGCAGGTCGAGACTGCGGTGGCCGGGAGCGGCCACTGCACTCCAGTCTGGGCAACAGAGTGAGACTCCAACTTAAAAAAAAAAAAAAAAGATACACATGACTGTGTTTAAATGAGAGTGCTTCCAACCATGTATTGTATACACAGCAAAAATATCTTCAAAACTTAACATTAAAATAGGCATTTTCCAGTGAAGGAAATCTAAGAGAACTTGATGCCAGCAGAGCTACTTTTAAAAGGAAAATATGCCAAATAAAGTTTTTGAGGCTGTACAAAAATTTTAGCAGAGAAAAATGTAGTATGTAAGCAAAGAAGGAAGAGCAACAGAAATGATCAGTATCTTGATGAATATTATACTAAATTATTTCTCTTAAGTTTTAAAAATATGCATGATTGTAAAAAGTGAAAATTGTAAAATTGCTCATGTTAAGGGACATGCAGTGTATACATATAAAATATATTAGACAGCTATAACATAAAATTGAAGTGGGAGTTTAATTTGAAAAAATAAAGTAGCATTGCCTCCAAAAAGACTGTGAAAAGATGCATATATCTTTTATATTCATTTAGTTGTAAATGGATAAAGATATCTAGATTTACAGATAATATACATGTATGTATCTATTTCTGTATATATGCATGTTTGCTGGGTGACTCTCCAAAAAAATCATAATTATGTTTTTGAGGTGGAGGTCCCTTGTAGTACACTCAGAATTTGTTCCTCTGGATCAAATGGTAAACCAATGTTTTTTTTCTAGAAATCTTGAGAAGTTTGCATCACACTTCCCAAGTAGTGGCAAACAGGGCCTAGTTTTTCCAATATGACAATATATCTACACAAACCATGCTGATGTTCAGCAATTTTTGACCAAAAATTGTATGAACTCTATGACACCCCCCACTCACCCAGTCTCTCCCTTTGGAACTTTTTTGGCTTTCCTGCCTGAGAAAATCCTTAAAGGAAAATGTTTTACTGATATGGAAGTGGTGAAACAAAAAATAGGCAGAAGCACTAAAAGGCATAAAAATTGAAAAATAATTGAGGAGCTGAAAAAGTATCTTGACAGGTATATTGCATCAGATGGAGAGTACTTTGAAGGTGACTGAAGTTTAAACATGTAAAAACAAATAGACAATTGTTTACAAATAAATTCCACTTTTGGGGTTCCCCTCACATATATATTTATATTAATATCCAAAGCAATCACTAAATGTTACACAAAGAGACATAGCAAAAATTCCAGTGGAGAATGTTAAATGAACTACTAAAATACTTTCAAATTGTTTTTAAAAGGCAGAAAAAGAAAGCAAAAAAAAAAAAGAACAAAAATTATTGATGGCAAACAGAAATAGAACAATAAACCTAAATTCAAGCACCTCAATAATTATATGAATCATAGATTGTTTAAGCACATCAATTAAAAGACAGAATTTGTCAACTTGGAATTTAAAAACTAGTTCTATTCTGACAAAAAATACAATTCATATTTAATGTATTTAATATAATCTGTCTCTGTTCAAGCTGCTGTAACAAATATTATGAACTTGGTGATATATAAACAATAGTTTATTTCTCATGGTTCCAGAGGTTGGGAAGTACAAGATCAAGGTGCTTCAGATTCTGTGTCTGGTGAGTTTGTTCCTCATAGATGGCAGCTTCTTGTTACAACTTCATATGTTGCTTTAAATATAGTTGCCCCCCCTTATCCAGTTTCATGTACTGTAGTTTCAGTTTTAAGTTGTATGCCATTCTGAGTAACATGATAAACTCTTCTGCCAGAAACTTCATTTATCTCTGTGTCCAGCGTCTTCACCTTGTCTATGGTGTTCACCCATTAATTACTTAGCAGTCATCTGTTTTATCAGTTAGACTGTCATGCTAGTGCTTGTGTCCACATATCCCTTATCTAATTTTGTACTGGCCACAAAGTGCAAGAAAAGTGATGCTGGCAACTTGGATACGCCAAAGAAGTGCCCTGAAGTGCTTCTTTTAAGGCAAAAGAAAGAATTTTTCAACTTAGCAAGACAAAAAATAATTGTACACTGAGGTTGCAATCTTGTATCTCTGAAATTGTGGAGATGGGAAGAGAAATTTGTGCTAGCTTTCTGTAACACTTTAAGCTGCAAAAGGATATATAGGATTTAGTACCTTTATACTATTGGGCATTTGCTGAGGATCTTAGAATGTATTCTCTTTAAATAAGGGGAGGACTACTTAATGAAAGGGTGAACAAGGAAGTTGTTCAGGCTGTAAACACATTATACCAGAGGAGAATGTAGTAAGACAGCAATGAAGGAAGAGCAATTGAAATGGTCAGTGTTTGGGTGACTACATACTGGATTACTTTTCTCCTCTTCAGTATACAAAAATACATAAATGTACAAAGCAAACATTGTTTGCTGATGAAGGAAAATTTACACCATTGTGTCTCTTTTAAAAAGGCACTAATTCCACTTAGGAGGACACTGAAAGGCGTCACTTCAACATATAAATTTTCAGGGGACAGAAACATCCAGAATAGAAAATTCTGCCCCGATTCCACCAAAGTTTTGCCCTTCTCACATGTAAAATACATATATTTTATCACAATAGCCTTAAAGTCTTAATGTGCTACTGCATTAACATTACAGCTGTAGTCCAAAGTCTCATCTAAACCATGTATGAAACAGGCTCATCAAAAGATTCATCCTCAGACGAAGTGTTCTCCAGCCGTGAGCCTGTAAAATCAAACATGTTGTGTGCTTCCAAAATACAACAGTGAGACAGGAATTGAAGAGACATCCCATTCCCAAAAGGAAGAAACAGGAAAGAAGGAGAAGTGGCAGGCCTTTTTTTTTTTTTTTTGAGTTGTACTCTGTCACCCAGGCTGGAGTGCAGTGGCATGCTACCAGATCACCGCAGCCTCGACCTGCTGGACTCCAGTGATCCTTCCTCCTCAGCCCTCCAAGAAGCTGGAACTACAGGCACGTGCTGCCATGTTCAGCTAGTTTTTGATTTATTGTAGAGACGAGGTCTTGCCAAGTTGCTGGAGCTGGTCTTGAACCCACACACTCAGGCAAATCACTCCCCTCAGTGCTGGGATTACAGGCTGAGCCACCGAACCTGGCCAAAGTGGCAGATCTTGAGCAAATCCAAAACTCAACAAGGCAAACACTATTACATCTTAAGAATCTAGAAAAACTTACTTTCACTCAATGATTTGCACTCTAGACACATTGGGATGGGGATTAAGACCTCATTGCTGAGATGCCATGCCCTCATATCTTTGGCAGGTTTCTTGTGGTGGCACTGAGGGAGAGTCTATTACTTCCCTTTTTTCTAGTTTTCAGTGATTGCCAGCAACCCTTGGTGTTCCTTGGCTTGTAGATGCATCACTCCAGTCTCTGCTTCTATCTTCACATGGCCTGCACCTTATACTTTATGTGTCTGCCTGTACCTTCACATTTTCTCTCCCCTGTGCATGTCTCTATATACAAAATCTTCCTCTTCTTCAAAGGACACCAGTCATTGAATTAGGGTCCATTATAGTAAGCCACTATGACCTCATCTTCACTTCATTACATCTGCAAACACCAGATTACAAACACACACACACACACACACACACACACACACACACACACACACACATACTTACACTTACAGGAGCTGGGGATTCAAAATTGAACATTTCTTTTGTAATGAGACAGCTCTACTCACAATAGTGAGAAACTGGGTGGAGCAAAAACAAAGTTCACTATAGTCTCAAAAATAACACACCCATCTTTTTTTTTGCCCCCAGTTTTTCAAATTTTTTGGAATCAAAGGGATGTCTTTATACCTCTTCAGAATTCAGTGTCCTTGTCTGTAGTAGTAAGAATGTGGATCACATGATTTCTGGGGTCATTTTTACAAAATTCTGTGATTCTTTAGTACAATGTTATTGGCAATTCTCTATCAGAGTGTTGAGAATATAAAAATATATAAATATGAGGTTAAATAATGGTTTCAACATTAGTTTACATTTGTTAATTCTAGAGAAAGTTTCAAATTAATTCTGCTTGAATTGGAGTTACAAAACCACCAGCCATTAGAGTTTTATCACATTGTAGCCATTTAACAAGTTATTCCAGTTACTCAGAAAACTATTATATTATATAATATCAGGACAAGTTTTTTCTTTCAATTCCACAAAAAAATAGCTATAGACAGATTATTTCTCAGAATTGCCTTTAAACAAATCCTTATTTCAATCAGGAATCTCTGATAAGTCATGTAAGGGATGAAAATTTATGTCTATTTTGACAAGTTCTAAATCTTGTTATGTTTTAGCTGTCTGTAGAGTATAATCAACATTCTTAATTATTGTTGATTCTACTGTGTTTGTGTTGTCAGAGAATTCAAGGTAGGCCTTCGAGAATTTTGAACTAAATTTCTCCTTGAAGAGGTCAGGACGATGTCTCTGTGTGAGTGAGTGAGTGTATGGAAAATTTTGTGTCTGTGCTGGTGAGTGAGTGGGTGTGGGAATTAGTGGCCAGGGCTTTCCTGGTACAGCAGCTGGGATGCAGAAGTTGAGGGCCATTTTCTTTTGCTCTTTCCTTTTTTTTTTTTTTAAATCAACAAATCCTCCCTGGGAAGAAAATGCTTGGAGAAACTGTCAGCACATTTGAATTCCTTGCAGATCCTGGATGTTAGGCCTTTGTCAGATATACAGTTGGCAAATATTTTTCCCATTCTGTGGCTGTCTCTCCACTCTTGATGGTTTCTTTTTCTTTTCAGAAGATTTGCAGTTTGGTGAGGTCCCACTTGTCTGTCTTATCTCTTATGGCATGGACAACTGGGGTTTTGATCAGGAATTGGTTGCCAGTTCCAATTTCCATAAGCATGTCTTCTGCATTTTTTAAAGTTCTTGTAGTTTAAGGTTCTATGTTTAGATCTTTGATCCATTTAGAGTTGATTTTTGTGCATGGTGATAGGTAAGGGTCCTGTTTCAATCTTCTACATGTGGTCAGCCAGTTTTCTCAACACCATTTACAGAATAGGTTCTCCTCTTCCTAGTGGTTGTTGGTGAAGGCTTTGTTGAAGATGAGTTGGTTGAGAAATTGAGGTATTACTTCCAGAATCTCTTTCCTGTTCTATTGATCCGTATACCTGTTCTTGTACCAATACCACACTGTTTTAATTATTATATCCTTATAGTAAAGGTTGAAGTCCTAAAGTGTCATACCGCCTGTAATTATTATATCCTTATAGTAAAGGTTGAAGTCCTAAGGTGTCATACCGCCTGTAATTTTTTTTTTTTTTTTTTGCTGAGGAATCTTTTGGATGTTGGTGGTCATTTATTTTGTTATATGAATTTCTGTATTATCATTTGCAGGTCTGAGAAGAATGATGCTGGTAATTTAATGGGTAATGTGTTGAATCTGTGGATTGCCTTTGGTAGGATAGACATCTTAACAATGTTGATTCTTTCTATCCATGAGCATGGGATATTTTTCTATTTGTTTGTGTCTTCTTGGTTTCTTTGAGCAGTGTTTTATAGTTTTCATTGTAAAGGTCTTTCACTTCTCTGGTTAGGAAAATGCTGTGGTATTTCATTTTGTGTGTATATATGTAGCTATTGTGAGTGGGATTGTGCTTTTTATTTGATTGTCTGCCAGCTTGTTGTTGGTGTATATGAATGTGACTGTCATTTGCACATTTATTTTACATCTCGAGACTTTGTCAAAGTCCTTCATCAGTTCTCGGAGGGTTTTGACAGATTCTCTTGAATTTTTGAGGTATAGGATCAAATATAGTCGGCAAAGAGGGATAACTTAACTTTCTTTATACCTATTTGGATACCCTTGATTACCTTCTCTTATCTAATTGTCTAGCTAGGACTTCTGACACAATGCTGAAGAAGAGAGGTGAGAGTGAGCAGCCTTGTCTTGTTCTGGTTTTCAGGGAAAATATTTCCAGTTTCTCTATATTTTGCAATATACTGGCTGTGGGTTTATCATAGATGGAATATACTATTTTTAGGTATGCCCCTTCTATGCCTAGGTGTTTGAAGATTTTTCTTAAGAAGTGATGCTGGATTTTATCTAAAGATTTTTCTGCATCTAATGATATAATCATGTTGTTCTTGTTTTTACATCTCTTGATTTATTTAATTACATTTATGATCTGCAGATGTTGAATCAGTCCTGGATACTAGGGATGAAGCCTACTTGGTCATGGTGAATGATTTTTGAGATGTGTTTTTGGATTTGATTTGCTAGAACCTTTTTGAGAATTTTTGCATTTATGTTCATTAGAAATATTGGCCTGTCGTTCTCTTTCTTTGTTGGATCTTGGGTATTAGTGTGATGTTACCTCCCTAAAATGATTTGAAGGGAATTCCATCTTTCTTGATTGCCTGAAATAATTTCAGTGGGATTGGTATCAGTTCCTCCTTGTACATTTTTTTTGTCAGTTACTTTATTTTATTTTTTAAATCAATATTTTTTATTATGATATTGTGGGGTACAGTTAAGGGTTATGTATACAGATATGCTTCATTCAGGCCCCCTTGTTGATAACAGGTGTCTCCTCATCCCCAGACAGATGTTTACTACCATTAGGCCCATCCCCCTTCCCCCCACCCCCAGAGTTTCCCACCAGTGTCAGTCATTTTCTTATGGTAGTGCATTGGATGATCAAGGTCCACTATATGAGTGAGAACATGTGATACTCAGATCTTTGTTTCTGTGAGAAGTCACTCAGTATTATAGTCTCTAGTTCCATCCAGGTTGCTGCGAAATTCATGATTTTGTTCTTTTTTTATTGCTGCATGGTATTCCATCGTGTATATCCTTGTACATTTTGTAGAATTCTGCTGAAAAATCATCTGGTCCAGGGCCTTTTTTTTTTGTAGTTAATTTTCTTATAATGGAATCAATTTCCTGGGTTGTTATTGGTCTATTTAGTGTCTCAATGTTTTCTTGTTTAAACCTTGGGAGGTTGTATGATGTCAGAATGTTCTCCATTTTATTAAGGTTATCAAGTTTGTTTCCTTACATGTGTGCATATTAATCTCTAGTAATCTTTTATATTTCTTTGGGGTCAGCGGTGATACAATCTTTTGCATTTTTGATTGTGTTTTTTTGGTTTTTTTCTCTTTTTATTGGTCATTCTGGCTAGAGAGCCATCATGTTGTTTATTCTTTCAAGGAACCAGCTTTTTGTTTTGTTGATTTTTTTCTATGATATCTTTGTCTTCTATGTCCCCTATTTGGACTTTTACTTTGGTGATCTGGATTCTTCTGCTAAAGTTAGAGTGTTGTTGGTCTTGTCTTTTCAGTTCATTTAGGTGGTTTATTAAGCTGTTAGCTTGTGATCTTTCTTTTTCCTGAAGTGTGTTCTGAGAGATATAAATTCCCTTCTTAGAACTTCTTTCATGGCATACCAGAGGTTTTAGTAAGATGTTTCTTCATTTTTATTTGTTTCCAGGAATCTTTTAATTTCTGTTTTGGTTTCTGTGTTGACTCAGTAATCATTCAGCATCATGCTGTTTAGTGTCCATGACTTCGCTGTTTTTGGAGAAATTTTTTTGTGTTGATATTTATTTTTATTCCACTCTGGTCTGAGAAGGTGCATGGCAATATTTCAATCTTGTGAAATTTGTTTATTGATTTATGGCTGAGGTTGTGATCAATTTTGGAGAACATTCCACGTGGTGATGAGTAGAGTATATGTTCTGTGGTTGTTGGATGGAGTATTCTGTATGTATCTATTAAGTTCATTTGGTTGAGTGTCACGTTGGGTTTCTGGATCTCTATGTTGATTTTGCCTCAATGATCTATCTAGGGTTGTTAGTAACGTATTTAAGTCCCCAGCTATAATAGTGTTAGAGTCAATATCTTTTTTTAGTTTACTCAGTAGTTGTTTTATATATTCTGGTGCTCCTGTGTTGGGTGCATATATGTTTAGAATGGGTATTTCTTGTTGATAGATTGAGCCTTTTATTATTATGTAGTGTCTTTCTATATCTTTTAAATTTTTGATAGCGTAAAGATTGTTTTGCCTGATAGTAAGATCACAACTCCTGCCTTGTTTTGTGATCTGTTCACCTGGAAACTCATTTTTCATCTTATAACTTTGAGTCTGTGTGTGTCTCTTGTTGTGAGATGAGTTCCTGGATGTAGCAAATTATTGGCTCATGGGTTTTTATCCAGTTTGCCATTCTGTCTCTTTTCAGTAGTACATTTAGTCTATTGACATTCAGGCTGATTATTGAAATAATATTGTTTATTTCTGTCATAAGGTTCTTATAAAGTTTTTCTTTATTTGTTTGTTTTATTTTAGTTTTGGGGTTAATGTATGTGTGTGTTTTCAAGTTTACAGTCACAATGTATTCTCTGTTGATTCTGCATTCTGCTGTTCTCTTGGGAAGTGCATGGTCATTCTTTTTTTTTTTTTTTTTTCTTTTTTTGTGTTTAATTCCTATAGAACTGGTCTGGAAGATGGATGTCTGGAAAGGATTTTAATTCTCTATCTCCGATGGAGCTGAACTTGACTGGGTAGAAAATTCTTAGTCAAAATAGTTTATCTTTGAGGACTTTGAATATTGGAATCCAATCCCTTCTAGCTGTAGTGTTTCTGCTGATAGGTCGGTGGGGTTTCCCTAGTAGGTCGTCTGCCCTTTCTCTCTTCCTGCCTTCTAGGATTTTTTTCTTTTGTGCCTACTTGGTGTCTGGGGATTGGTCTTCTCATTTGATGTCTTGCAAGGGTTTTCTGTATCTTTTGTGTTTAGTCACATCTCTGGTGAGATGGGGAAAGTTTGAATAACCTCCTGGAATACTCGCTCCAAGGTGTTCTTCACTTCCCTTTTTTCTTCTAGAATACCAACTAGTCATAGGCTTGCTCTCTGGATATAATCACACATCTCTTAGTGGCTTTGTTATTTCTTTCTGAGTTTTCTCTCTCTCTCTCTCTCTCTCTCTCTCTCTCTCTTTACAGATTCCATGTTTTGTTTTTCAAGTTCTGAGATTCTTCTGCTTGATTAATTCTGCTTTCCATGCATGTTATCTTGTCTTTTATTTCCTGGATGTAATTTCTTATGGCTAATCTCTGTTACAAGTTCTTTCAGTGTTGAATCTTGTCTTTTTTGAGTCTTATTCACTCTTTTCATCCATTCCCTCATCCTTGGTGTACTCTGTGGCCAGTTGTTGTTGACTTTCCATTGTTTTATTTCTCAGGCATAAAGTCTGATTTCTCAGGCATTTTCTCTTTGTTACACTGGGAATTACCTGTGTTCTTCTGTTGATTTTTCCACATTTATGACAGACTTCTTTCTTTTCTCTTTAGTTCCATTATTCAGTGGAGTGGGAGAGGCTTTCACTTCTGATGTTTGCTCAACTCTCTTTTATTCCCTGATCGAGGCTCTGAATTTGTTCTGTTTTGAAACAGGGCTGTGGGCGGGAAGCTTTACTGTCTCTTATAGTTTTGAGAATCAAATAAAGTAGAGGATTGGGAGCACTGATCTCTTTGGAGATCTTCCTTGTCCTTTTGTGGTCACACCCTTTGTCCTGCTGCTGAATCAGGATTCAGGGTTGGGCACCTGAGACTCAGGACTTGTTCTGTCTCTCCGGAGTTTGAGCTTTCAGGATATTACCTCTGGGTCATGATCAACCATTGAGTAATTAATCTTCCTGTCACAGCAATTGGGTCAGGTCTGTTGCTCTGTAGTAAGCAAGTAGGAACATTTTCCTGCCCAGTTTTCAAGATGGTGGCCGGGTGCCTCTTTCATCTTCTCCAGTGGAGCTCTGCCTCTGGGCTTCCTCACTGTGCTTCCTACTCAGCCCTTGCTGCCTTGTGCTGCAGTGATGAGGCAGAGCTTGGAGCTGGTAGTCTTTCCTAGCAGCTTCAGAAAAGGACTTCGTAGATTTTTTTTAAATGGCACTCAGATTCTGCACTCCAGAGAGTGCTAGTGACGAAGCAGAGTAGCTGTGGCACCAGCCACTTCACCAGGAGACCTCTGACCACTTGCTCCTGAGTTCCCACTTTGCCACTCCCATGCCCTCTTACTCACCAACACATACACAAAATTGTCCATATGCTCACTCACTCACACTGGGACTCACATAGTCTGACTGACTCTGCTGCCATCTTCCCCAGTCCTTCTAAATCAGTCCACTCTTAATTCACATCTTCCTAAACTTAGTCTTCCTTTCCCATAAGTGTTTGTCACTCATTGATTAATGGAGACTTTCCATCATAGCAGGGCAGTAGGATGTGCCATTTGAATGATGCCTGGTCATATGTTTTAAAGATTTTTTCTGTTTGAAGTTAGGCTCATCACTAATGCATTGTTTCACAGCTTATTTTCTTTCTCTTTCCGATGAATTCAGGGTCTCTGTGTTTCTTATCTGTTTTTATAAGCAATACTTCAAGGTACCAAATCAAATAAGAGATTTGAGAAAATATAAATTTTTCTAGATGTTCTCCTTTTCTGCTACTGTGTCTGCATTAATAGAAAATGTAAAAATGGCTTTGACCATGAGTTCTTTTTTAGCTGGGCCTGGGGTTTCTGATCTCTGGACATGCACTGTTCACTCAATAGTAAAGTAGAAATAAAGTTTCCATTTTGCTCATCACAACCCATTCCTGAGCAGTACTTTAAAACTTTGCTATCTCTATGACACATCAAAACAAATTGGCAACAGAAAATTCTTGTGAAAACTGTACTGTATGGAAATGTAACTCTGTAGAGACAGGAATGGTGAAAGGCAGTGATTTGGAATTTATGCAAAGTACTAAGAGTAGGACATTGGTCTCACCCATACTCCACCACTCACTAGATATTTGGCTTTGGCACTTTTATTTAATGGCTATAAGCATCAGTTTCCCAATTAAAAAAATATATATATAAATGAAAGATACTAGCTATAATTATTGTATGTAGTTGTTACTATGTTTAAATAAAATGATTTAAAGTCAACTGTCAAATTGCTAACAAAAATTTATTAAATGTTAATGATCCCTATTATTATTATCACTTAGAGAATTCTGAACAATAGGCGCACTCCCTTGAATAAGTATTATTCAAACCAATCCAATTCTTCTTCAGAGAAATTACATGGGATGAAGAAAGAAGAGCAGTATGAAACTGAAGCAGAGACACTGAAATGCAATACCACAGAGTAACTAGACCAGGAAGACTGTCAACAGACCTACTGCAACAGTGAGTGCAAGTTGGGACAATAGCCTTATACTCCAGAGTGTATAACCATTGAAATTATATTGTCTGCTTTTATGCTGCAGTGAATTCTTATGGCTGAAGGCATTTGCAAGTACTGTCATATTTTCTTAGAGTTATACCTTATTGTCATACAATATTTTGCTTTACAGAATGATGTCATTTTCACCAAAACTTTTCATTTGTATCTGGCATTCAGGAACACAACTGGTTATTTAATGTTTTTATATATGAGGAACTTTTTATAATTCCATTTTTTCAATATATTTTCTGAGTTTTTATGTAAACATTCATATATTATCTATGAATATTAGTTGTTTTTCCTAATCTGAAACTTATACTGTATGTTCATTGTATTGAACTGGCTAGAGGACTCAAATGTGGAAGAGGAGGAGTGACCACAGGAATCTTTATTGCACTCTTGAATTTTAAGGAATTTCTCCTGCCAGTTCACAGTTAACTTAATTTCCATATTTATTTTCTAGACTTCCTTAATCACATGAAGGAATTTCCTTTCTATTCTTAGTTTGCTTAGAATCAGTACTGATTCTTGATTTAAAGAAAAAAATTTTTTTTTAATCTAGGGATTTGCCATTCCATTAATTTCTCGTTATCATAATGCATTAGTCTTTTCAGTACTTTAAAATTGTCACCTCTGTGGTTTTTGGCTTGCATATTGTTTAATGAGAAGTCTTTTGGCATTCTTTGTTCTAATGATAAGTAACCATTGTATTCAGAAATTATTCCAACTTGGATATTAATATTATTATTTTTAACATGTTTCTGAATTCAGTATGATAGATATTTTATTAGAAATTTAGCTTCAATGTTCAATGCATGTATTATCAATTCCTGTTTCATATTCTCCTCTAATTCTTTATAAAAGTTATTATATTCTTTTTCATGAATAATTTGAATCTTACTAATGACCAATAATGTCAAACATTTTTCTTTTTGGATGCTTATCTTCAACCCATAACTCTTCTTTAGTAAATTGCTTATACAAATCTTTGTCCAGTTTTTATAAAGATTCTCACTCATAAGTGGACCTTGAACATCTATCGTAATACTATAAGAAAATGATCGATAGTGGTGGGAGAGCGTGTTTACATGTAATGAATTCCAGTTGTTTTCTTCAGAGTTTTTTAAAGTATCTTTTTGGAAACAAAATTGTTTTAGCTTTGATGCAATCAATTTTTATATGTTTTTAATTTTTTAAAATTCTACCAAACTTTGTCTTTCCTGTGTTTTCAGTGTATGTCTCTAAAAACTTTATAGCTTTATTGTGTAAACATGTCTTATGTCTATAATGGATTTTTTGGGTGCATATGTTTAAAAATAGGGGCAAGATATATTGATAAGATATCCAATGTTCCCAACACCATATGTTGAAGAGACTGAATCTCTTTAGAGATCAGAAGTTGGGTCAATTTCTGAACTCTATTTTCTCTATTTATCTACATGTCCAGTCTTTCTCTTTTAAATTCAATCACTTTTTTTGCCCTAGCTTATTAAACTGGAAACTTGGAGTTTGATATCTGTACACCTTTTAAGTTTAAAAACTGCTTGAGCTTTGTCCCACATAGTTTGAATTTTTTTTCCATTTGTTCAATACCAAATAATTCCTGAATTTTCTTGTGATTTCTTCTTGACATGTGGTTTATTGAAAAATATTTTGTTTGATACTTGGAAATTTTTTTAAAAAACAATATATTGTATTATGATATTGTGGGGTACAGTTAAGGGTTAGGTATACAAATAGGCTTCGTTCAGGCACCCTTGTTAATAAGAGGTGTCTCCCCATCCCCAGACAGATATTTACTACTGTTAATCCTATCTCCCTTCCCCTCCCCACCATAGTTTCCCACCACTGTCAGTCATTTTCTTATAGTATTATGTTGAAAGTTCAAGGTCCACTATATGAGTGAGAACATGTGATACTCAGATCTTTGTTCTGTGAGAAATCACTCAGTATTATAGACTCTAGTTCCATCCAGGTTGCTGCGAAATTCATGATTTTGTTCTTTCTTATGGCTGCATAGTATTCAATCGTGAATATGTACCACATTTTTTTAATCCAGTCCTCTTTTGATGGACAGCATGGTTCCTTCAGGTTCTTGCTATTGAGAACAATGCTGCAATAAACATACGTGTGCAGGTATCTTTTTTATAGAGTGATTTGAGTTCTTCAGGGTATATTCCCAGTAGGGGGATTGCAGGGTCATATGGGAGGTTGATATTTAGAGCTTTTAGGAATCGCCATACTGTTTTCCACAGAGGTTGCACTAGTTTGCACTCCCACCAACAGTGTAGAAGTGTTTCCTTTTTGCCACACCCTCTCCAGCAACTGTTATTTTTTGAGTTGTTGATAATTGCCATTCTGACTGTAGTTAGGTGGTATCTCAGTGTGGTTTTGATTTGAATCTCCCTGATGATTAGTGAGGTTGAACATTTTTTCATGTGTCTATTGGCTGCTCAGATGTCTTCCTTTTAGAAGTGTCTGTTCATATCTTTTGCCCATTTTATAATGGGGTTGTTTGTTTTTTTCTTTTCAGCACATTTGAGTTCCTTGTAGATCCAAGATGTTAAGCCTTTGTCAGACCTAGAATTGGCAAATACTTTTTCCCAGTCTGTAGGCTGTCTCCCTGCTCTCTTGATGGTTTCTTTGGCTTTGCAGAAGCTTGTCAGTTTAATGAGTTCCCACTTGTCTATCTTATCTCTTATGGCTTGTGCATTTCGGGTTTTGTTCAGGAATTGGATGCCAGTTCCAATTTCCATGAGGATATGTCCTTCATTTTCTAAGGTTCTTATGGTTTGAGGTTTTATATTTAGGTCTCTGATCCATTTAGAGTTAATTTTTGTGTATGTGGATACATAGGAGTCCTGTTTCAATCTTCTGCATGTGGTCAGCCAGTTTTCCCAGCACCATTTACTGAATAGGTTCTCCTCTCCCCAGTGGTAGGTGGTGGGGGCTTTGTTGAAGATGAGTTGGTTGAGAAATTGAGGTTTTGCTTCTGGAATCTCAATTCTATTCCACTGATCTATATGCCTGTTCCTGTACCAATACCAAGCTGTTTTGATGATTGTAGCTTTATAGTAAAGTTTGAAGTCTGGTAATGTGACACCTCCTGCTTTGTTCTTTTTTTTTTTTTTTTTTTGCTGAGGATTGTTCTGGCTATTCTTAGACGTTTGTGTTTCCATATGAATTCCTGTGTTGTTTTTCCTAGGTCTGAGAAGAGTGTTGCTGGTAATTTGATGGGTATTGCATTAAATCTGTAGATTGCCTTAGGTAAGAAGGACATCTTCACAATGTTGATTCTTCTGATCCATGAGCATGGGATATTTTTCCACTTGTTTGTGTCATCTTTGATTTCTTTGAGCAGTGTTTTGTAGTTTTTACTGTAAAGGTCTTTCACGTTTCTGGTTAGGAAGATGCCAAGGTATTTCATTTTTTTTGTGGCTATTGTGAATGGAATTGTGGTTTTTATTTGGGTTTCTATTGGTTTATTATTGGTATAGAGAAATGTGATTGTCTTTTGCACATTTATTTTATATCCTGAGACTTTGCCAAAGGCCTTTATCAGTGTAAGGAGGCTTTTGATATATTCTCTTGGGTATGCAAGGTACACGTTCATGTCATCTTCAAAGAGAGATAGCTTGACTTCCTCTTTTCCTATTTGAATACCCCTGATTGCATTCTCTTCTCTGATTGCTCTAGCCAGGACTTCCAATACTATATTGAACAGGAGGGGTGAGAGTGGGCATCCTTGTCTTGTTCCAGTTTTCAGGGGAAATGATTCCAAGTTTTTGTCCATTTAGGGGTATGCTGGCTGTGGGTTTCTTGTAGATGGCTTTTACTATTTTGAGGTATGTTCCCCATATGCCTAGCTGTTCAAGGGTTTTTAATCAAGAAGGGTGTGCTGGATTTTATCAAAAGCTTTTTCTTTATCTAATGATATAATCATATGGTTTTTGCTTTGACATCTGTTGACATATTTAATTACATTTATGGTTATATGAATGTTGAACCAGCCTTGCATCCCAGGGATGAAACCCACTTGGTCATTATGGATGATTTTTGAAATGTGTTGCTCAATCCGGTTCTCTAGGATCTTGCTGAGAATTTTAGCATCTATGTTCATCAAAGATATTGGCCTATAGTTCTCTTTCTTGGTTGGGTCATTACTGGCTTGGGTATCAATGTGATGTTAGCTTGGTAAAATGATTTGGGGAGAGTTCCATCTTTCTCCATCACCTGGAACACCTTCAGTAGGATTGGTATCAGCACCTCCTTAAATGTCTTGTAGAATTCAGCTGGAAAGCCATCTGGTCCAGGGCTTTTTTTTATAGGTAGTTTTCTTATTACGTAGTCAATTTCCTTGATTGTTGTTGGTCTATTTGGGTCTCAATTTCTTCTTGTTTCAACCTAGGCAGGTTATGTGATGACAGAAAGTCCTCCATTTCCGAAAAGTTTTCACATTTTGTTTCCATACAAATGTACATAGTAGTCTCTAATGATCTTTTGTATTTCTTCAGGATCAGTTGTGACTTCATCTTCTGTGTTTCTGATTGTGTTTATTTGGGTTTTTTCCTCTCTTTTTCTTGGTCAGTCTAGCTAAGGGATTGATCTTGTTTATCCTTTCTAAGAACCAGCTTTTTGTTTCATTGATTTTTTTGTATTATCTTTTTGTGTTCTATGTCCTGGATTTGGGCTTTTATTTTGGTGATCTGAATTCTTCTGCTGAAATTAGTGTTTTTGTGGTCTTGCTTTTCCAGCTTTTTTAGGTGGCTTCATAGGCTGTTAATTTGTGATCCTTCCCTAATCTTCATGTGCGCTTGTAGGGATAAAAATTCCCCTCTTACTACAGCTTTCATGGTGTCCCAGAGATTTTGGTAAGATGTTTCTTCATTTCATTTGTTTCCAGGTACCTTTTAATTTCTGTTTTGATTCATCAATGACCCAGGAGTTGTTTAGCATCATGCTGTTTAGTGTCCATGTGTTTGTTGGTTTTGGGGGGAACTTGTTGGTGTTAATGATTATTTTTATTCCACTGTGGTCCGAGAAGGTGCATGGTAAAATTTCAGTCCTTTTAAATTTACTTATGCTTGATTTATGGCCAAGTATGTGGTCAATCTTAGAGTACGTTCCATGTGGTGATGAGTAGAATGTGTATTCTGTGGTCTTGGATGGAGGTTCTATAGGTATCAATTAAGTCCATTTGATCAAGAGTCACATTGAGGTTTCGGATCCCGTTGCTGATTTTTTGTCCTCATGATCTGTCTAGGGTTGTGAGTGGGGTATTAAAGTCCCCAGCTATGATGGTATTGGAGTTGATATCTTTTTTCAGTTTACCTAGGAGTTGCTTTATGAAAGTTGGTGCTCCTATTTTTGGTGCATATATGTTTAGGATGGATATTTCTTGTTGATGGATTGAACAATTTATTATTATGTAGTGGCCTTCTGTGTCTTTTTAAATTTTTGATAGTTTGAAGGGTATTTTGTCTGAGTTTAAGATCGTAACTCCTCCTTTCTTTTGTGTTCCAATCACCTGAAAATTTGTTTCCCATCCTCTTACTTTGAGTCTGTGAGTGTCCTTTATGGTGAGGTGAGTCTCTTGAAAGCAATAGATTATTGCCTGGTGATATTTTATCTGTTTTACAATTCTATGTCTTTTCAGTGGTGCATTTAGTCTGTTCACATTCAGACTAATTATTGAAACGTGATAGTTGATCCCTATCATAATGTTCTTACAGAGTTGTTGTTCTTCCTATTTGTGCGTTGTCTTTCTTTTGGCTTTAGAGTTGGATCATGTGTGTTTTAAATCTTTTACCTGTACTCTTGTGAAGAACGTTGTTGTTCTTTTTTCCTTTTCTTCTGTGTTCAGTACTTTCTTAAGTGTTTCTTGTAGAGGTGTTCTTGTGGCAGCATAGGTTCTTAGGAATTGGATATATGGGAAAGATTTCAATTCTCCCTCACTGATGAATCTTAGCTTGGCTAGGTAGGTTATTCTCAGTTGAAATTGTTTATCTTTTAGAACTTTGAAGATAGGACTCCAAGCTCTCCTAGCCTGGAGGGTTTCTGTAGATAAATCTGCTGCTATTCTAATTGGTCTTCCCTGGTACATAGTCTGACCTTTTTCTCTTGCAGCCTTTAGGAATTTTTCTTTTATACCTACTCTGTTTAGGCTAATTATTATATTTCTGGGAGTTGGTCTTCTCATTTGTTGTCTTGAATCTCTTGTGTTTGAATTTTTTCATCCTTGATGAGATGAGGGAAGTTTCTTGAATGGTTTCATGAAATGTTTGTTCTAGTGTGGCCTCTGTTTCTCTCTCTGCCTCTGGAAGGCCAATTACTCTTAGGCTCAGTCTCTTGAAGTGGTCATTCATTTCTTGAATGTTTTGTTCTATCTCTTTGAGCTTCTTTTCTGTGCTTTTGACAGTTTGGGTTAGTTCTGTGTTTGGGTCTTTGAGCCCCAAGATTCTTTCTTCTGCTTGGTTAATTCTGCTTTCCATACTTATTGGTTTGTTATTTATTTTCATCACAGTATTCTTTACTGCTGTTATTCCTGACATCAGCTCCTTCCTATTTTCCTCTTGTATCTCCTCAATTTGGAAAATTATATTAATGTCTTGATGTCTGAGTTTGTAGCATGTGACCAGTCATTCTAGGGGCTCTTCATTGTTTGTGTTCCAGAATCTGTTTTCTCAGTGTCTGATCTCCCAGGGGTCTGTGTGAGACCTATGTTCTTCTTTTGGTTGTTCTTCATTTGTGTGTTTTTTTCCCCCTCCCTACTTTTTCCTTCCCTCCATGTCACCGTCTTCTTTAATTCTGTTATTCTGAAGTAGAGGAATTGCTTTTGCTTCTGTTTGTTCAATCTCCTATTCTTTATGTATGCCTTCTTACTTGGTTCAATTCTGGAGTTGCACTGTAGGCTGGGTGGTCCTTTTTGCAGTTTTGAGATATACTCTAGGGGGGAGCTGTGATTCAAAATCTATCTGCAGGTCCTGGTATTCGCCGACAGGTGTATGGATAATCTGAAACCCACTTCCCACTGCCTTGGAATCTGTCCATGCAGTGGGGTTGTAGGTTTACTCCCTGAAATAAAATGTGGTTAGTAGAGGGAAGAGAATGGAGCAGACAGTGGGAGGAAGAGGGGAGTGGAGAGCGAGAGGAGTAATTGGGGGAACAGACGAATGTACAAACCAAATGGAGAGAGAGACTTAATCTGAAACAGATAAAAATAATAGACCATGGCTACAGACTAACCAACTCCCATACAAAAAAAAATACAATGATGCTAACATACAAACTAACCAACCACTTTATTGGTGTGCTGTTCCTCTATACAAAGATATGGTTTACAGAGAAGAGAAAAGAGAAGAAAAGGAAGAGGAAAAGAAAAAAAGGAACAAAACAGTAGGAATAGAATTAAGTCATTAAACTAACAGAACCAATCGAGCACACTCTGAGACTTTTCGTTTAAGTCCAATGTCCTTTCAGCTCCAATTTCTAGCTTTCTTTTCAAACTGGTAAATTAGTTCGCAGTTAGGGTCAGTTGCCCCTGGCCTGCTGTGAAGGACAGTTCAGATCACCCTCCGTTTACCAGTCAAATCTGGCCTCTGTCTCTTTTTCAAGCTTGTTTCTCCCGTTTCGGTGTTGTTACCTTGAATCGCCAGCAGGTGGTGCTATCTCAGCTGCTCGCCCCAGAGGGGGTGGAGCTGGACAGGAGTCGGGCAGAGGCAGGAGATGGGAGACTGCCTCAGGGCACACGGGAAGAGACCCACGGCCAGCAGGATGTCACGGTGGCAGCAGAGGTGGCAGCGATCCCAGCAGATCTTGCCTGCAGGGGCTTCAAGGACTGAAGTCACGGATCGCCTCAGGCACGGGTAGCGCGATGCACTATGGCCGCCATGGAGGCCGCGGTGGCACCGGTGGCTGCTGTGTCTGCAGCTGCAGTGGCTGTCCAGACTGTTGCAATGCCCCAGCTGTGGTGACGGCCAAGCTCCATGTGAAGAGCAGTCTGCCAACGTTGGGGTCCGCAGCCCCCTGGGAGAGAGCCAGAGACCCTCTGCATTCTCCTTTGCAGAGGGTTTCATAGACCTGGCTGCCCTGTCACTTAAGTCCCGATACTTGGAAATTTTTGGCATACTTCTTGATTATTGATTTCTGCTTTAAATTCATAGCAGTCAAAAAATATACTTTGTATCATTTGAATATATTAAAATATATTTACATTTGTTTTATGGCCCAAAGTATGGTCTGTCCTGGCAAATGTTTCATGTATACTTTAAAAGTGTATAGGCTGTTGTTGAACAGGGTATTCTCTAAATTATATCAACTTCATTGATAGTGTTTTTCAAGTCTTCTATGTAATCACTATATTGTTGCTCAATTTGTTCTGTCAATTACAGACAGAGGAGGGTAATTGTGGTATCTCATCCCCTTTCATTTCTGTCAGTGTTTTTACGTATTTTCAAGATGTATTGTTTTATACACACTTTTAGGATTGGTAGTCTTCTTGACGAATTTACCACATTGCCATTACATACGTTTTTCATTATAATTGATGATATTATTTTTCTGAAGTATATATTTTCTTTCCTTCTTTCTTCCTTTTTTTCTTTTTTGAAGAACTATTTTCACTCTTTTGCAGAGGCTGGTGTGCAGTGGCAAGATCATAACTTCTCATAGCCTCAAATTTCTGATTTCAAGCAACCTTTATGCCTCAGCCTCCCAAGCAGTTGAGGCTATAGGTATCTACAAACAAGCCCAGCTAATTTTTCTCTTTTTTTGTAGAGATGGTGACTCTTTTGTTGCCTAGGCTGGTCTTGACTTCTTTGCCTCCAGCATTGCACACATCTTGCCCCAACAAAGTGCTGAGATTTCAGGTGCAAGCCACTGTGCCCAGCACTATTAATTTCAATCTCCTCTCATGTACTGGGTATTGTTATTTCTGCCTTTTATTGGAATCCTGAGAATTCTGAAATCTCTATCACCTGGATTATTTTGTGAGTATATTATACAGTTACTGCTCATCTCTGATATACTACTACTGTCCTGATAGTAGCATCTTGAGCTCACAAAAGGAAAAAAATGTAATAAATACAATTTCTTTTAAACCTATGTTGTTGTGATTCATATGTCCTGTACTCCAGGGTGTTCAAGTCTTTGTATTCTCTTTAACTAAGGATTGACCTCACTTTTAGCTCTGAATGAAATCAATTTTACTGTATCTTTTTGCATAGCTCAATATGGGATTCCTGCTTAGTTCATGCTGAATATAATAACAGCTACTTTTGAACATCACCTTACATTTTTATTGGTTCTTTTAACAAGTTTTTGAGATGAGAATGATTATGAGTCTATTTCATAAAGGAGGAAACTGGGGTTTGGTGCACTTAGATTATTTGGCCTGGTACAACAGCAGCAAACTTTAGGCCTGATCTTCAGAACCTTTTTTTTTCTTTCAAGAAAACATTGATCCTCTATCAAATGCTAGGTACTGCTCTCTTATATGATGTACAGGTATATTCAGGGAATACGAAAGTGAAAAAAATTATCCTCTTTTAATTAGGGAACTGAGATGAACAAAAATTAGCATATATACAAACACAAGTATGCACATAAATAAAAAATAAATAAATAGGGAAAATAAATAGTATATAGGATAAGTACTAGAAAAAAATGCAATATAGAAAAGGGGGATGAAGAATGTTAATTGGTGGAGGGAGGTTGCACTTTGTAATATGGTGAAGGTGAAATTTAAGGAGAAACATAAAAGGATTCTAAGAAAAAGCAGTGTGCATATCTGGATAATTAGTGCTTAAGGCAGAGGAAGCAGACAGATTGGAAGGCCATGAGGCAAAAACACCCACAGAGTATTCAGAAAACAGAAAGTACCTTAGTGTGTTGGGGAAGAAGAGGCTCAGTGAGGTGAGGAAAGCAGAAGGCAATGAAATCAGAAAGAAAATGGAGGGCTCAGATTCTTAGGGTTCTGGAGGCATTATTAGACTTTTGGCTTTTGCATAGTGTAATCCATTGAAGAGCTTTGAATGATATAATCTGACTTATGTTTTGGGAGAAGATCTTCTGGATGTCTTACTGGGTAGAGACTGCAAGAGAGTAAGGACACAATTGGGAAGACAAATAATTGATTCAAATAATTGATTTACTCAAGACCCTCATGAGAACTACAAAACACTGCTCAAAGAAATCAAAGATGACACCAAAATATGGAAAAACATTTCTTGCTCATGCATTGAGAGAATCAATATCATCCTATGCAAGGCAATCTACAGATTCCATACAATATGCATCAAATTACCAACGTCGTGTTTCTCCAATCTGGAAAGGACAATACAGAAATTCATTTTGAAACAAAAGAGCTTGAATAACCAAAACTACCCTCAACAAAAGGAACAAAGTGGGAGACGTGAACTTCCAGAGTTTTAACATTATTACAAGGCTACAGTAACTAAAGAAGTCTGGTATTGGTGCAAGAATAAATACATAGACCAATGGAACAGGACAGAGATGCTGGAAGCCAAAACATAGCCTCTCAACCAATTCATCTTTGAGAAAGCCACCAATAACAATTGCTGGAAAAAGAAGACTACATTTAGAAAATAGTGCTGGAAAAACTGGCTGATGACATGCTTCCGCATGTAAATAAAACTGAACCCTTTTTATCACTATACACAAAAATCAACTCAAAATGGATAAATGATGTAAATGTAAAATCTCTAAATATAAGAATCTTAGAAGAAAACATAACACACTCTTATGTACATCCAAGTAGGCAACAAATTTTTTTCCGAGTCCCCCAAAATGAATGCCATAAAAACTAAGATAGACAAGTGGGACCTCATCAAATTGAGAAGCTTTTGCACAGTAAAAGAAACCATCAAAGGAGTGGAGAGACAATCTCAGATGGGAAAAATATTTGCTAACTGTGTATCTGACAAAGACCTGACATCCAGGATCTGCAAGGGACCCAAACTTACTGAAAAGGAAAAAACAAACAACCCTATTAAAAAATGGGAACAGGACATGAATAGACATTTTTCAAAAGAAGATATACAAGCAGCTAACTGATACATGGAAAAATGCTCAGCGTCACTAATCATCAGAGAAATGCAAATGAGATGCCACTAAACTCCAGTAAGGATGGCCATCATTAATCAATCAATAAACAACAGCAGCTGGGAGGGTGTGGAGAAAAAGAAACACTTCTACATTGTTGGTGGGAGTGCAACCTAGTTCAACCTCTTTGAAAAGCAGTGGCAATTCCTAAAAGAACTAAATATTGACCTGCCATAGGATTCAGCCATCCTTCTCCTGGAAATATACTCAAAGGAACTTAAATCATTCTACAAAAAAGACACCTCACATACATGTTGACAGCTGTACTATTCACAATAGCAAACACATGAAACCAATCCTTCCCATTGAAAGTAGACTGGATAAAAAAAATGTGGTACATATACGTGATAGAGTTTTATACAGTCATAAAGAAGAACAAAATCATAAACTTTGCAGCAAGTTGGATGGAGTCAGAGACCATCATACTTAGTGATCTATCAAAGAAACAAAGAACTGAATACCACATATTCTCACTCATAAGTGGAATCTGAACATTAATCACGTTAGCATAAAAGAGAGATTGACAGCTGCTGGGTACTGCCAAGGGAAGGAGGGAGAGAGGTAGGGAGGGTGGCACATAACAACACAAAGGGAACCTAGTGCAAACCAGACAAAGTGAGGGCCCGTTGGAGGCTTGAACTTCACCTGTATGCTGCCTACTTGTGTTGCTATCTGTACTTGTACTCCACACCTCTACAATAAAACACAAATTTAAAAATTGACTTACTCGAAGCTGTTAGATCAGAGAATGGCAAGAATAAGTCCACAGATCATTTTGTATGACCTGTGAACTGAGAATGATTTCTACGTGTTGAAAGGGTTTTGAAGAAAAAGAAAAGGGAAAAGCCAGAAGAGGAAGTGAAAAACAGGGATGAGAAGGAAGAGAAGGAGCTTCAGAAACTGTATAGGGACCACACAACCAAAAATCTAAAAAACTAAAAATATTTGCCAAAATCTGAAGTACAGCCCCTGGCTTAATATAGGCCCTCAACAAAATCCAAAGAAAAAAAAATACATGAGTGAATTTGCTGCTGAATATATTGTAGAGTGATAAGTGTTGAGAAATATCTATGGCTTCATTCCCAAGCTTCACAAAAAAGACCATTCTTTTTTGCTGAGCTATTGAAAAATAGTCGGGTTTCTAAAACAGTAAAACAAAAGGCACTAACATGAACAATAGTATTAAAAAGCATATAGCAACAAGAAAAAATTACAAAATAACACAAAACATTTTAATAGCACTTAAACATTCATGCTAATTACTGGATTTAAATCAACTACCTAGGATAGATATAATTTCCCCTTTAGAAATTGCATATTCTAAATTCTTAGTGATTGATTTCTCAAATAATAACATGACTGTAATTCATTGTTTTCAAAAAGTCTAAGATGTGATCATGTGTTTTCAGAGTTCCTATAGTAAATGTGGGTCTAATATTTGTTCCAGCTATTTTTCTGTCAAACAAAATGAAAAGATGATTCCTTATTGAAATATCTTCAAATGATATCAAGGAACTATTGTTAAATGTCATGATATTATACCATTTCTTCTCCTGGAGAGATTAGAAAGATCTTATAATATTTATCATCTTTTCAAATAGGATTTGGATCTGAGCAAAACATTTTGTGTCTTGACAACTTCAGCCTTGTTGGGGATGGAAGCCTAAATCTTCTATTAAAGAAATATTATGAATCTATGGCAATAAATAATTGTGTAGTATGTTAATTATGTCAATGTTATTGTTAAATAGAAATTTTAAAAAGTAAAAAAAAAATACAAAAATATTTTTACTTATCTCTGACTCGTGGTCTTTTGGTTTTGCATGCCCAAGAGAGAAAAAGAAGTCAATGAAATAACCCAAAGAAACAAGATTTAAACTAGATGAAGACATATGAGGATTTTCTAAATCTCTTTTGTCATGCAGAAGCTTTCAACTCCTGGGAGAATAATACATATTTTCCTTGGACTGACATCCAAGAGTTAATGTTTCTTCTTTTGGGCATAAGAATGTCCAAGACATATTGAGCCAAAAATAACGTGTAGGCAAGAGTGAACCTAGATGGCATGCTCATAGTGACCAAATTGTGTTAATCATATTTTCATCCAATGCATTACTCTACTATTAACTTGCAAATAAGTGATGTATTTGCTTTCTAGACAGACATATTACAGGAAGGCCAAAGAAACTGGCTTCTTATTCACACAGATTAGTCCACCAGTGAATTTCTGTCAGGATAGACCAAAATGGATTTAGAATATAATAGATATTTCATTTATATCCTTCAAAGTAGATAAAATAGACAACTTGGACTGCAAGGTTGAATAAGAAAAAGAAATGTGGTGTGATGCTAGACTGACAGATCTCTTTTCTGAGGAGACTGGCTTAGGAGTTGAAGTAAAAACCTCCTCCTAGGCGTTCATGAGCTCATCACAGAGATGCCACTGAGCCACAGAAAAAAATAAATAAGCAAATAAATAACACATGATGAGTACAGTGATAAGGAGGCACACAGGCCAGAACATGAGCTCTGGAATCACACAGCCAGGGTCCAAAGCCTGGCTGGACCTCTTCCACACGAATCGTTGGAGGAATGTAATAAAGCTTAAATGTTTTTACTCAATTTGTAAAAAGAAATGAAGCAGCCCCACCTTATGGGGAGGGAAGTCATAGGGTGCGTAACCAAGTCAGTTCTGACAATCGCATCATCTCAGAAATCTTCTCAGCTGAACTGGTGACCCTGGCTACCAGGACGGGAGTGGGGATGACAAAGGTTCTAATGTAGACTGGCAGGACCTGGGTTACTGCCTGGCTGAGTTGGAGCAGGCTTTGGCCCTGTGACCCGGAGAAAAGGGTCAGTGACACACAGCCACTGAGTGCCCAGGCCGAGCAGACCCCACCCATCCTCACATAGTGGCACACCTCGTGCCAGTCATCTGAAAGCGGCAGCAGGAAGTCCTCAGGGGCTAGAATGCCCACGTGCGCCGGTGACTGGCGGGGTTGCCAGTTGTCGCCTCTTCTTGGTGCACTTGGCTGGGCCCAAGCGCCCTACCTGCTGTGCCCCGTCTCTGTCACGCGTCGCACCGAGATGTCACGGGGCGGGGCTGGCCAGTGTGTACTTGGCTGAGAGAGGAGTTGGTCGCTAAGGAGACTCGTCCCCCTGCCTTATTCTTTTCTCGCGATGGCAGACCGCACAACCAGCTCGCACTGGGCATCTTTCCACTAAATTTGCTTTCTGGACCCGTCTGAGTTGCCCACCGGTTCCCCTGTTCCGCCAGGCTCCCCCTCCTGGCCCGGGCCGCCGGGTGGCTTCTATGCTAGGCCCTCGGACTGTCCCTCGCTCTGTTCCTACGCGCTGCAGGTTGGCCAACCTGCGCCTGGATCCTGTGCCTCCACCACCAGGCCTTTACGTCGCCCAGAGGAGGCAGCGTCCTCTCCCACAGGCCACGGGCTTCTCTCTGGGGACCCTTTGTTCGGTATGCTGGGGTCAAGTCGCGAAGAAGAAACCAGAGCTGTGGGCTCTGAATTCCCTTACGTGTGAGCTCGTGAGCTCGGTAAGGATCCCTCCTCTCAGCCACAAGTATGCCCTCTTGCTTTTCTCCCCTGACCAAGTTGTCAGTCTTATGAAACTGATGCCCTCCAGAGTCCCCAAGAAGAGCAAGGCGAGGGCCCAGGAAGGGCCTGAAAAGGTGATGAAAGTGGAGGCTTGGGTTGAGAAAAAGGAGGAGTAGGTAAAAAAAAAGGGACCAATCCCGGCAAGGAGGAAGTGTCGTTGACATCTAGGCCCCTAGAGAACTCACTTCCTCTGGGGTCTGTCCTGGGCTTCTGGAGGGAAACCTCCCTTGTTCAGATTCAAAAAATTTGAGTGACAAGTCCCGGGTGTCTCCAATGAGCTCCTTCTGGGAAAAACACACCATCCCAAAGCACACAACTCTGCTGGAGATGTCCCACCTCTTGGAATGGATCCAACCATACTCCCAGGACCCAGCCTCAAGCTTCTCCTTGCCTCTGGAGAAATCCACCAAGGCAATGCTGGAGTCTCCAGCTTTTTAGGCTTGCTGATGTTGTTGATGCTGAGTGAAGGAGTTGCAGGAGACAAATTATGAGATATTCCACCAAGTAGCTCTTCGCCCAAAGCTGCAGGGCGCCAAGGATGATATCTATGCCACTAATATGACTGTCACTGTCTCCAATGCAACTGTTGTGGGATAGAGGTTAGCTGCCCCCCACATATCAAATGTCCCTTCATGGCTATGTAGAAAGATTTAGGTTCTTTGTGGAAGAACAATGTGTTGAAAAGAAGTAGTAAATTCTTGCAGGATAAGACAGAGAATAAAACACAAACCATGACAAACTGCAGCCCCCACCCCCACCTCCAAGCCTGTCCTTTCTTTCTCTTAACCTGGTGGGAAGACCAGAGTCCCTGGTTGTGGTTACTTACACTTTTCAGGTCCCAGCTCCTCCTGGCACCACTGACTTGGCCCTCTTGGCTGCCACATGTCCTAACCTGATTGACCCTCTACTCCTAGCCCCATATCCTTCTCAAAGTCTCCCTCCTTACTCATAAGTGGACCTTGAACAACTATCTTAACACTATAAGAAAAGGATTGACAGTAGCAGAAACTGCGGGGGATTGAGGGGGGGCAGGGAGGTGGGATTGGCAGTAGTGGGAATCTGCCTGGGGAAAGGGGGGTACACCTCATCGACAAGGGTACCTGCACAATGAATATTTGTATACCTAACCCTGAATTGTACCTCACAATTTTAAAATAAAAAAATTAAAAGATTAAAAAAAAAAACTCTTACTCCTGAGAAGTCTCAGACATCCATGCATCTAGATTCCCATCATGTTTCCTTCCTCAGCCCTCATCCAGTCCATTCCACAATGACCTCTGTTACCCCTGGAAAGCCTATCAATTCTTCAAGAGTCATTTCTTTTTTTTTTTTGAGTTGGAGTCTCACTGTGTTGCCCAAGCTGGAGTGTAGTGGCATGCTCATGGCCACCGCAGCGTCGACCTGCTGGGTTCAAGTGATCCTTCCAAGCAGCTGGAAATACAATCATGCTCCACCACTCCTGGCTAATTTTTTGATTTATTGTAAAGATGAAGACTTGCCAAGTTGCCTGGGCTGGTCTCAAACCCCTGGATTCAGGCAGTCCTCTCACCACCACCTCCCACGTGCTGGGATTACAGGCTT